>JAUZNJ010048453.1:16776-31292 GCA_034780135.1 Jordanella pulchra
GTGTGTATTTTAACAAAGGACAGCAAAAGGTGAAAGACAGCTATCATTCCTTTTAGACTGACCTACGAGGCTCTTTCTCCGACTCTGATTCTGGATCCTGCTTTTTTCAGTCTGACAAGGAAGTCCTGCAATGAAAAAGACGATACAAAGATGACTTTAATGAAAGATGAAAAAAACTGAAACAGATTCAACAGATTTAAAATGCTTTCCTTGTCACTCCTTTTAAATCTACAATTATCTCTTTCACTCACCTCCTCAAAAACCCTCAAAGCTAATACCTGGCATCTTTGGTGTTTGCTTTATTTCACTTTAGCCACTCCAATTCTACATACTTAATACTCCCCCCAAAAATCCTTATTTTGTAAACTTAACAGAAACATTTAGCTTTTGTTTATTTTGCTTTATAACTGGGTCTAATTTATAAAAAATGTGCTTGGTTTCAGTCAGTCAAGTTGACTTGAAACTACAGCATAACTTAACTTTCTTTATAAAGGCTGATATCAATGGCTCACTAGACTTTGCTCTCGATTACACACAAAGAAGTAGTTTCTTGACGGTTTTAAGCATGAACATATGAACATGTTATCTTCCGGTACGATAAAGCATCAAGATGATCTAAATTCTACATGATATAAGAATTTGAAGAATAATAATAAAGTTCTAATCATTTGCAGCTAATGCGATATGTTTGTGTACAACAATATCTATTTAAAGGGTAAATAAATGTCAAGTTGTCCTCATTTAGTTCTCAACAGAAACAAAAATTACAAACTAGAGCAATATATCGACATTCTGTTATTAATTTAGCTTAAATAAAGCATAAATATTTGAAAAAGGACAAAAAACTCAAGTTTAAGTCTCAATTTCTCCCTTTGTTTTTTTCCTGTCTGTACTTTCACTTTTAACAGTCTCATTGTTCCCCCTCCATTGGTTCTTCCCCATCTTTACCTTCAGGCTTCTGGAAACAGTAGCACCACTCGTTGTTGGATAACTTGCCATCCTTAAAGGAGTCACATGAGTTGAAGAGAGGTTTCATACACAGCTCATACTTGTCTAGATAAATGGCATTCAGCTCTGATTGGTCCAGCAGCAGGTCGAAGTTTATATCAAGCTTGTTGAACATCCAGCCCAGTGAGTCCTTACAAATGGGCAGGATGCTGGTGTCAAAATCTGAAGGAGGGTGAAAAAAAAAGAACTATAAATAGGTTTTCTGGGTCATTTCTAATCACTTTACAGCAGCACAGGGAGATCTGAGTGTATACAAGTGTTGACAGTGACAGCTGAGATGTGTTGAAACATGTTGACATAACAGGGGGACACAGCAGGGTCAGCGTCGACATCAACATCATCTCTTGCATGCTGAGAAACCCTGACATAGAAACGCAGAAAGAGAGAAAAAAAAAATATGACAAAGACGAAGTAAAGCACTCACGTCCGGCGGTGGAGTCAAAACTGTCAGGAGATTTGAGGTCTCTGTTGGCATCGAGGTGGAGAACTCCAAACCAGTCCTTCAGTTTGGCAGCCAGACTGTGGAGCTCTGCATCCGAGCAGCCTGCATACAAAACGACACCAAAAAACCAAATAATGAGGTGTGCAATCAGTCCTCCTGTTATCACTGCAGAAAAAAAACAACAACATATCTTTACTTGCTTCTTATCAGAATTTCTCTTTATGAATGTTTTCTTTCCTTTGTTCTTTCTCCCTGAGCAAACATAGACGGCTGATAACACATAGTAAGCTGCTGTTATCTCTTGACTGTAACACACAAATACTGTGTTACTTTTCACCTGCTTTCATTGCTTCCCATTTAGAGCTGAAGGTCTGATCAAATAAAAGATGTTATGAGAAACCCATTTGAACATAGTCATATAACAAAGATTTATTCGACATCTGTGTTTACTTGGTTAAAAATAAACAAATAAAAAAGGCAGACTTTTAGTGGTTATTGCATATTTTTTATCATAAACGTGTGTGTGTACATCTATTCTAGGTCTAACTCCTCCATGCAACCTTAAAGAAAGCTATAGCACCGGGGCCATGCATGTTTATGCTCCTGTTCATCATTCTACCCACACAGAGCACCAGCCTAACCATATTTAATGACATCTCTGTTAACAAAATATAAAGGAGAGAACAGAGGAATCCCTGGTTGTTTCAGTGAGACTAACAAAGTCTGCCTACAAATCAAGCAGAAATCTTCCTTGTTTTTTAGTCTCTGTCTGCTTTTCTTCAAACCCCGAGTGTGATTGACAGAATTTTTCCCTCGTTCCTTTTCTTTTTAGACTTTGACAGGTGAGTCCAAAGGGCAGACTCGCTCCCCCGCTTGCACCAAGCATGCCAGTCGAACCTCTGCAAATTTGCCATGCAGGACAGCGCAAAGGGGAACAAGGGTCAGATTTGAGTTTTGAGTGAAAAACAGTGTTAAATAATTACATCTCGGTGCATATCGAAGTAATGTTTCCTTAAAGACAGCTTTTGTCAGTTGTTTTACAATTCAGTCCACCCAGGTCGATACTTTGTCGAACTGTCAACATCCTTTTAAAGGGAATAGTGTGTTCGAGGTAATGTGGAGTGTTTCTTTTATCCAGTACATCCAGAGCTGAGTAGTGGGTGACTGGTAGCTTTTCTCCCAGCTGAGCTGTTGATTTTTGCTGGTCTTATAGAATTACCAGATGATGCCTAAATAATGCCTTATGTAGGTGTCCAGTTGTGCTATACACTTTCTAGTTATGTTCACTAGTCTAACATTGCTATACAGTAGCTGTTGTATCGATTTCAATGACGTGTTTCCTGGTATCACAAGGTCCTTCAATTCAATTCAATTTGAATAGCTGAGTCTGCAATCAATGTCAAAAAAACAGTCAAAATAGATCATCTTCTCACATTCTGACATCGAACCCCAGAGCTAGCGTGTCCTAAAGATGATGATGTGGATCGATGTTTTCATTTTGCATCAATGTAATTCAATCATTAATCATTTAATTCAACTTATATATCGATACACACTGATATATTGTGACATCCATTAAGCAACCTGAACCATTTAGCCAAAAATCGAAATCACGACAATTTTCCACCAGTGTTGCAAATGCGATTTGATTTTGATTTTCTTTTCCACAACCTACAAACATGCAGATGTTTCATTGCAGGGTTTCAGTAATTGAATAACCTTGAAAGCTTGCTTCTCCGGAGACCATTTTTGCAGGACTAAACCATAACTAAACAGTAACCCTGTGTGAAAAAGTGCTTTCTTCTGTTTGCATGGCTGGATCTGTGCACTAACTTCAACTCTCTTTTATCCACTGTGTTGCATCAAACCCACTTTAAGCAAATTACAACGACCTAAAGGGCTGGAGCGAGATATTTAATGTCTTACTCTGGTAAATTGTAATGTGACCAACACAGAGTGCACCTGTGATTTGAAAACTGTATTTTGTTAAATAATATAGCAAATGCAATTAATTGCCAAGACTGATCTTAAAAGCTTGCATGCAACTTCCCAACCACATGATCCCTTAAAATATCTTGCGTTTCCATTTTTTTCTAGTGCATTTTGATCTCTGACAAATATCTGTAACCTTTACAGAACACTGCTGCCATCTGTTTACGAATAAGATGATGTCTGAATGACAATAATTGCAACAGATTCTATTTAGTGGTATCAAATTAAAAGATGCTGAATTAAAATGCATTTCTGTATTTTTTAGATTTCCTTTGTTAAAAAAAAAAAGTTGAAATAAAACAATGCGTCTGTGTTCTTCAATTTCCCAAACAGACAGATCTTTGTATTAATTGATCGCATACATTTCCAGTAAAATGCATCGCTTATGGTTAGAATGTGACATATTGTTTTAGAGTTAAGATGTATGAACACTGCTGGAAGACACTGCACATAAAGGCTGATATATACTCTGTGCACACACACACAGATCAGCTCATACCAAAGGTATAATTAGATGAGAACAGAGCAGTAATTATCTACAAAAGGAACTGGATAACAGCTTTCTGATGGGGGATCAAGCATCTACTGTATGACATTAAAGATAACATTACTATTTCACACAGACATATCAAAGGGATGCAAAATAGTCATACTTTGCTCTTTATACAGATGCATATTTTTCTTGTTAAGTCCTACTTTCTCATTCTGTTTTTAAATCATATCCTCAATACAGACATAGGAATTCACGCGGTATTTCCTCAGTAATAGTTTGAGCCTCTGCAAGACTGCTTCTATAAACCTGTGAATGCCTGAGGTAACAGACAGGACCCGCATCAGAGGACAGATAACATTTATCTTGCATGCGCTCCAGGTGACATTACCTCTGGAATTACAAGAAGGGCTCTCTTTGAACGTGTTTATCTATGTTTGAGTGTATGATAATCCTTGGAGAACATTGAGATAAAATTTTAAATTTCAGTTTTTTTATGTCTTTATACATTATATTCGTGTTTATATTCACAGTTAAGAGCAGAGAACAAGTAGTAAAAAGAAACAATAGTAAAAAAGGATTTTGTCATAAAAGGTTCTTTGTTTCTTTATTTTATGGTAATCCACTTGATCATTTTAGTTCTTTGGATTTTCTTTAAAGTAAAACTCACCCCAAAATGAACTTCTTGTCGCTAATAAACCAAAAAAATTGGATACCTAGTAGGGCTGTCCACATGTACCAAGCATTACATTGACTGCATGTTCAATTCGATTCTGTTTCTTTATATAGCGTCAATTTACAATGCATGTCATCTCAAGGCATTTTACAAAGACAAGTCAATCAAATCACACAGTTAGATTAGTTAAACATTTGATATAAGGAAAACCAGCTGATTGCATTGACTTATAATCCCTCACACCAAGCATGCATGAAAAACTCCTGTTACAATCATCCCTTTAAGTCTAAAACCATCTGTTTGGTGCCCTCTTTGGGTTTAAAACAGAGTTACTGCATCTTATTTTTTTGTGTTGGATTCCCAATATTGTAACATAACCCAGAGAAACTGACATATATAAAGAGTCTGAAAGTGCCTCAGTATCTACATGGCTCTATAGCGAGTTAGATCAGGTGGAAACCATGGTTTTAGCAGTTTACTCCTCATCTAAAATGCCAACACCAACTTACTACTGGTTTGTCTGGGACCACATCCTTAAGACCATTTTTCAAATATTAGATATGGACTGAAGTAGTGGAATGGTGTTGACTTTTTCTTTAAGGCCTGCTTAATCCCCTCTGCTTATTGTTTCCACTTTTTCCTTCTTCTTACTCCTTCAATAAAAGTTCTAAAACTCATCACTTATCACATCTGGCTGTTCATAACCTAGTTTCTTTCCTGGGCTTATAGAAAAATACTTTGATAATCCCCACTCTTCTATTTCTCTTACCTTCTGTGGTTTGTGTGGTTCATTTCCCATTTCTCTTTGGATGTTCCAGATCGATGGGAACTAAAAGAGTTTCTACTTTTTCCCCTTTTTTATACTTTTGAGGGAATTCTCCTGGACTTCAGACTTTGTTCAATGTGTCTGAAGTAGTTCCAGGGAGGTTTGACTCTGCAGCTTGTTTAAAATAAGAGGTAAACTTTTTTTCCCTTTTATTAGACAATGTTAAAATGTTTTTGTGTAGAATCAAATAAAAAGTAACATTGTATTAATATAAGGTTTTGCAATTAGCACTTGGACCCAAAGTTTATTTAGTGGCTTTGATTGACTAAATGCTCAAAGTAAAACACACGTAACAAAATGCTTTTGTTACGTGTGTCAGCCAATATTCTGCATTCTTGGAGTAAGAACATAGCTACTCATCTAGACATGCTACTTCAATGTCTTCCCAAAACAATGATGAGATCCTGTCTGGTCTACTACATAATTACCTCCAGAGGGCCAGTCTCACTGAAATGTAAGCCGCTGTTCTATCTGGATCATGTCAGTGCTGTTTTCTTTATTTGTTTGTGGAGTTCTTAAATAGCCAAGCTTTTTGTTAGGAAAAAAAGACATCATGAATGAAGAAGTTTATGTTAATGAAAACAGCAGTGAAGGTCTGCCTGCAGAGGACAAAAAGCAGATGAAATGGTTTGGGGATCATCAGTTGCAGGTAATGGTAGACACAACCTGCAGATATGAAGAGGTTCTTTTCAGGAGAAGGTTCTTACTATTGGCTCACTATAGCTTTAAGGCTGTCAGGCTTAAATGGAGATTCAAAAAACTTATGCCGTAACTAGTTGTGGGATTCAATAGAATTTTTAATCAGGTTCATTACAGGGTCATGATCAAATATTGACAAAATAAACAACCATTTCAGTTTAAAAACCCTTTTATCTTCTAAATTATTAAAAACAATAAGCATATGAATATTTATTGTTTTTAATTTCACTATCAGAGTGGTTGAAAGTTATAATGATAATTTTGTTTTTTTTTTAGAAGTGTGAACATTACATGTACTGTACATTACTTATAGCATAATTATTTAAATGAATATGAGAGAAACTACTAAAGTAGCAAGGCATATAATACAGCCTTTAAACGTTTAATATTTGGTGCAAACAGAAGTTTCATTTCTTATCCTGATATGAGAAATAACTGACACTGGAACAGCCCCCCCTCCTTGATCCTAAAGGATAAGTAAAAAAAGATGGATGGATAGAAGGATGAGCAACAGAACAATGGCAACAGAGCAAGCATTGCCTTTAAGAACTTAACATTTGCAAGTCCACATGCAATATTTGGTGCAATTAAAGCATAGATACCAGTGAGGCTAATTTTCTTCTTCCTTAAAACAGCCACTAAGACATACGATTTATGATAAAATCCATTTTACTAAATAGTCATATCTTCTTCAATTCTGTCTTAAATTTCCACAGGTTTGATATCATTGGAAATCTTGGACTCCACCCTTGTAGGTTCTGTAATTAACTGAAAAATAACCCTAGGTAGACCATCTGGCTTCTATTTAAATTGAAACTGAAATACCTATATTGTTAAATACAATAGACATTTATACTTCTCCATTAATATAATTTTTTCCTATGTAAGATTATTTTCCATCTTTTCCTATCTTGTATTTGTTCTATAGCCACATATGCTATATGTCATTCAGCTTTATCAAATACTGAAACAGATATATTTACATGGATTGTCTTTTGTTTGCATGAATTATTGAGGCTGTTACCAATAACTGGTGTGGATTTGATATAAACAGCTGAAATCAGAAATACATTCACTGAGAAAAGTGTTGAAGTGTTTGACTCTTATTTTATTTAGCCTCCATGTAAGGAAGTCGTCCATGTATAAAAGGTTTACCATATTTAACCATTGCAGCATTTTAGGTAAATATCAAAAAAGCCCTTTTCAAAACATTAACAAGGAACACGAAATTAAAGCGACATTCGACAGTCTTATTTAGTGCTGAAATGCTGGAAAGCAGCGATCAGCTATTTACTTAAAAAAATGTCAGGCTCAACTGGAGTGTGAATTTCTGACCAGTTCACCATGGCAACAACGGGCAGCAACAGCATGACTGTGCGGTGGTTGATATCCAAAGGTGATGAAACACACTGTTAAGAAGTTTACTACCGGTTGTGAGAAAATGTAGGATATTTGGATTATTATTTCTGTTGACCTTTTTTACATTTTCAGCTATTTAATACTTTCTTCTGCCATAAACTGAAGATTTAAAGAATGAAGAATAAGATAAAGGAATGCTTAGGAAGCTGCTCTGGCTAATTAAAAAAATACTCATTCTAGTACAAAAAACATTGCTTATTTTAGTAATGAGGATACTAGATTTGCAAGTTTCCCCTAATATCTTACTCTATCCCACCAAAAATGGTCCTACATTATAATTGGAGTACTTTAATCTTTAAAATATCTTCTAATTTACCGATTTCCTGTATGTTATCCTATTAGGAACAGCACTTTGAATCTGATTGCAGCTAAAATGTTCCATACAAATAAACTTGATGTATCCCAGTTTCTCAACTCCTTCCAATAGATTAAAACCGTGAATATAGAAGTATAGGTAATTGGAATTTGAAAGGTAGAGTTTGGTTTAAAATATTTTGATCAGCACTGCGAAAGAGTGGTTATTTTGGTTCGGGCATCCTATAACAATTACATATTGACTACTGTGGGTGACTAGACTTTCTACTTTAGTTAAAGCTGCAGGTCAGATATCAGGAATCCATGTAATAATGGACCGATCTGTCCTTTCTTCTCACACATGCAAATTTGCTCTTTTATATCTACAAAGTGGGATCTAAAAGTAATGTGATGGGCTAGAGGGGTTTCCATCTTGCCAATCCATGAAATTCTGGACTATTTCGAGAGGCTAAAGCTGCTCCAATTCCTTTCGATCCTGGTAAACAGGTCAAATTGCAGGACAAACTACAGCAGCCAAATGTGCATCATCCCTTGTCACATCAATCATTTATACATTCAGCTTTGTGTATGGCTTTTTTGGGTCAGTGATCCATGTTTGTTAAGGTCCAAAGACAAATCTGTCACTATGACATCCTCAAATAAACCTTTATACATCAAGAGACAGGCCTCAAATTTGGTTCTGTGGTATTTTTGTCATGTACAAGTGATCAACAAAGTTTGCAATAGAAAAGACAAAGAGCTGCTCTGTACCCTCCAAAAAAGTGGGCGGTAATCACCTTGAGACTTCAGTAGTCTGATAAGATCAAAATGAAAGGTAGGGAGAGAGATTAGATGATAGGACAGAGAGATACATGATGACACTTCTTAACAAGGTAACAGAGGGAGAAAGAAAAACGAACTGCAAAAGTCAGGTAGGAGATATGAAAAGGATGGAAGGTCAGATTCATTAAAAAGATACAAGGGTATGTCTGATTTTTTTCTGTGCCCGGAGCTATCAACCTCCCAGAGTAATCCCACTGGCAGGGAGTTAAGGTTAGTCCAGATAATGATCAGTAATAGACTCTGTGCTCGCTCTCAAAGACAGGTAGAGATAAATATGACAGGGACAGAGAGAAGCCGGTTGAAGTTTCAACCTTTAAAGTGATACTTTAAAGGAATACTGTTTTTGTACCTTCCTCACATTAGAACACTTTGCACATGTTGGTTGGGGAATCTTGTCACAGCATTTAAATTCTTACTACAGTCTAAGGGAATTACATAGCTGATGTCAGAGGATAATTCGACAGATAAAATAGAAGAAAATGGAGTCTAAAATAGTTATGTTTTAACTTTTTTTGGCTAGAAAAACTAACCAGCTCAATAAAACACATTCTAGAAGAGAAATAAAAACTGGGCAGTGGTATCCATGGTTCATATGTTTTTTTTGTAATAAAAAAAAAAAAAAACGTATGTTTTTTTTGTAAAGCTTTGCAAGTCATTTCAGAGAAACTGGGGCACACGTGCCCTTTTAAGAAAAGTAATGAGTTTCCCTACTTTTTTTCTGGGCTAATTTCTTCTTTAGGTTTACTGCTACTATTTCACCTCCTACTGGCTATTAAGTTTTACACTTGCCTGTTCTAGTTTTGTATTGTTTACCAGGCGGTTGCCAGGTTCACTATTGCAAACCTGTGGTGTGGAAATGCCTACGCTTGTCTCATCCGACTAACCTACTATTCCTATTGGTGCAGAATTCTTTTGTGCTGACATTGTAACCAGAAGTAAATATTTATATATTTAGGACCCGTCAAATTTCATGTATATTACACTTCACTTCATTAAAATTTACTCTTCTGCTCTGCACCACTCTAGATATTCTGTGGATGTATCATTTTTAAACATTTTAAAGTGTAGCTCCCTGGGGCTACACTTTAGATGCTGTTGGCATAGAGTATCGGTGGCCCACAATTTTTTGAACCTTGGAATCTTCTGAATAAAAACACAACTATTTAAAGTACATTATTTTTTCCAAGTTTGTTTATACAGGAGGTTGTGGGATTCATGAGACTTATTTGAATTAACATGTTGCATCGATATTTGACAGGAGTGACGTGGCTCGCCCCTTGGATGGCAGAGCATAGCTAAAGCCTTAAGCAAGACCCCAGTTTGTTTAGTGAAGTGAACAGTATTTAAGAACATATTGGTACTCCGTCATAGGGAGCAGCTATCAGTGCAGATCTGATTCACAGCCTCTGATTTCATCAAACTAAGTATTTGAGTAAGGATAGCTATCGTTTGATCTTCTGGTCATAAATCACAAATAGACTATTAAAAAGTGCACTGCAATACTCTACACTGAAAATAGACTCCAACAAACATAATTTAGGATCTGTCAATCCTTTAAAATTACAAAATAGTTTTATCACATATGATGCACACCAATGTAACCACATTTTGGATGCATCTGAGGAGTGAGCATGTTGTTCACTCTTAGGAAGGGGTGCAAAGGAAAGGCTTACCCACGACACTGAAAACCAATGCTGAAATTGTGCTATTTAACCTAAAAATATTATTATATTATGTAATAATCATAACATAAAATATCTTTGATGCAAAACTAACCCAGAGAGTTTGTATCTAGTGCTTACTAATGCTTTAATCTGTTCATTATGAATATTATCGAAGGGCTGCAGCAATATGGAATATTGCCATCTTTGTGTTGATTTGGTTAGTCATTTTATGTTAAAAAATGATTCAGACTTTGTAAAGGTGGAGCTTACAATTACTACTATTACTATTTTTGGAAGGAAAATCAAGCTAGTTATTTTTTGGCTTTTTGTTTTAAGATTATTACATAAACCAGAAGGGGCATAGCCATGGGGGTAAAGAACTTAACAACACACAGAGTACAAAAGAGACCAGGAAAACTTAGAATCTCAGAATATACAGCATAACCCAGTTTTATGAGAGCTTTCAGAGAGGAGGATTTCCAAACACGGTCCCCTTGTAATGTCATAGAGCTACAGAACTATGTGCAAAGCAGTGTTTCTTCCCTCTGCTTACAGCTCCCCACAGCCTGCATTGGGGAGCACATGTGCATGAATGTTTTTATCTTGCTTGAAAAATCAAGGTTGTACCTTTAAGAAACTATGGCTCCGATTGGTGTTTCTGAAGTTTGTGCCCCTGCTGATACTAGCTGCTAAAGTTATCTTTATTTAAGTTATCTATTATAATCTTAAACTCAAAAATCCAACCAGATTTTTTCCCAGATCCAGGTTGTCTTCAACGGTGAAGCCGTTTTCCTTACACTTCTATGAAAAGGATGGCATTTGCAAATGCAGCTCTGCAGTCATTTAACAGTCAGAGAAGAAGCTCATTAAATCCACAGTACTGAAATTGATCATCATTTCAAACCTGCTCATCTCAACCTGCTGCTTACCAAACGGTTCAGATTATGAGATTGGATCAGTGCAAGGAAAATGATCTAGGATGCAACAATTCTAGTATGGTTTGTTTCATTGTTTTGCTTTGCTTGTGAAGCTCAAGTACTTGAGTGACTTCAGAAGCTTAGCCTGATGAAAAAAAAATTTTTGGGGCTTTAAAGTTGCAACAAACTTTGTTTTAACATTTAAAAAGTAAACCAAACAATCTCCGTATGTTATTTTATCTAATCTACTACATAACTTTCTCAGTGACAGACCTCATGCTGTCAGCTTCAGGTCCACCACCTTTTTTTTTTCCATCATCCTCAATATAGGTGCACCACAATGCACCTGGCTGCCTCATCTCTTGAGGTTTTTTTCTTTCACATTCAACACACACACGGACACATACCCACACCTAGCA
The DNA here is from genome assembly GCA_034780135.1 of Jordanella pulchra. NCBI lineage: Eukaryota > Metazoa > Chordata > Actinopteri > Cyprinodontiformes > Cyprinodontidae > Jordanella > Jordanella pulchra. Next base: position 28,466 of record JAUZNJ010048453.1, read on the forward strand.
GGCACCTGTATTTCCCAGCCATCATTTTTCCAACTACAGCAGTAGGCCTTGGCAAGCCTTAGCCTCTCCCTGCTCATTTTCCCTGGCAGGCTCCTCAAAAGTACCACCATTCTACTCCAGACCAGCAGTAGTCTCTCCCCTGCCTTCAGAATACTGTTTCCCTGGCGGACCTAGCTGATATTCTGCTGTGCTCCTTCAATCCTTAGCTTAGCTAGCCTCGGTCAGCTTTAGCCTCTCCACGTTCTGGCGCTGTTTTCCCCAACTGAATTATCCAATCAACCACTGTGCACCGTCTCTCTTCTACTGAGCTCTCTTATCTCGCTTTGGCGTACTCTCTGCTCAGCGGGCTCCTCCGATCTATCCCTTTGGTTCCTTAGCTGCTTTGTCCCGGTCAGGGTGTTTTCTCTCTTGGTGTTCTCACATTGATTCCCTGCTGCTTCTGTTTGAGCTCAGAGTGCTGTCTCACCTTGCCTCTGTTGTTGAACGATTGTGCCCCTGTTTTGGGCACAAGCTTAGGACAGAGATGCATGTCTACTCAGAAAAAAAAAATTAGCCAACAATGCAACCATCAGGTCTTCCTACTGACCGGGTGGTTGCGCATCATAGCCAATTTCCAAGCACCGCTGATTGACAGGTGCAAGTCTAAGTCCTTCATATTAACAGCATATTCCTCGGTGCACTCACACACACACACACACACACATGCGAGCATGGACGCACGCACAGACAAACATAAAAGTTTGCGGTGTCCACTGATTCTCGCACTGAAATCAGATTGCACCTTGCCTGAAGATTTGTTTTCTGTGTTTGAATACACTCAAACTTTTTAAAGATCAAGCCCTTCGTGATCCAGTGTGGACAATTAGCTCATTATTAGCAATTAGCTAATCTCTTAGACCACTTGTATTACCTTAAAACTCAACGTTGTCAATAAACTTTACATTAATCATCCCACCATGGACATCATTAAATGCTGTCAGCAGAGAACACATGCAATCCACAGCCTCAGATCCCTTTGCATCAAGCCACCCCTTTCGTTTCTTTTGTATTATGACATCAGAGTCAATCTTTCTCAATTTTTATGCTTAGTATTTTAAGAAAACATTATTTTTATGCTCTAAAACTGTTGAATTTCCTTCTCCCAATCTGCCTGTCTTCATTAACACTGCTATAACCCTCAAGGCCCTGTTGTTTCATGACTAAGACCATACTTTACATTCAAATCACACAGATATATTCCAAAACTTAATGCCTTGACGAAAGCTTGTCCCCTTGCAATCAAAGTACTCGATTTCCCCAGTAGATGTTGACGGCATCTGGGAATTTATCATAGGAAATACCAAGTTGGCCATACTTATTTCATTATACTTATTAGTTTAGTTAAATGGTACAAGCCTAGTTAAATAGTTCTTTGACTTAAGTTGTATTTTTTTATATGCAAAATAAAGTATTTGTTTATTCTGTATGTATGGGTTTTTGCTGAATTTCCCTTTGGTGATTATTAAAGTATTATTGAATTGAACTGAAAAGAATTTTTTTTTCTTAAAGACACCAGTACACCAATTCACCCATTTACATTTTTTTTATATAATACACCTCATCAGGCATGTATACATACAACAATAACTGACAGAGACTGAAAACTGTTTGGTTACTATTTCCTGATATTCAGCTAGTGCCAAAATGTAGTAATTTTGAATGAAATGAATTTGTTATTCCACAGATTCTCTTTCACAATGGAGTCTGCTATGAATGTGCAGACTAGTGAGCGGGGTTACCATTGATGGAGGATTCAGAGCCATGGAATAAACTTGTTGGTAACAAACATCAATTATTTTCTTTAAACTGACACACAGCTGCAGCACAACAGCAATCTTGAGCTTGAACCACTGTACATGCTGCATGGGGGAGGTGTGTGTGTACACATGCATGTGTGACTGGCAGTGCTAAGACAATCCTTTTGGCCCTAATTGTTTGTTTACTAACTGTAGCGGCAGTGTTGCCAGGTGTACAATAATTATCGTATTTGCACAAAAATGTTGCCCTGTGTACGATGTACGAATATTCGATAGTTTGACTATTCTGTGAATGTGTGATTCTTATCATTTGTCCTAAGCAACTGTGTGTCTGAGTTTTTTTGTGACCCTTTAAGTCATCTGTGTCTGGATTCAGAAACAGACGCAGAACCGGGTGGAAATTCCAGCCAGTCGTGCTTTTCTGTGACGTCCAAGCGTTTTTACCTCAGAACAATGGCCATTGGCTGAATAGTGCACTGCACTCGCCCCATGAGTGAGGAAAAGAAAAAAAGAAAAGAAGAAGAAGCAGAGCCAGTCTGTAAGAAGAAGCGATGAAAATGAGTGAACAAACGGAAGGGGCAGATGGAGAAGGACATGGTGGAAAGGTTCGAAGAGACTGGGAAAGTCAATTTATATGGCTAGGATTTGTTAATGTTTCAGAGTGCAAAGCTTGCTGTCGGTGCTGCAGCACAGATCTGGTAGCTTAAAAAACAATCTAAAAGAAAACACTGCAAATCAAAAAAACACATAGAAAAAGAAAATCCATAACAAAATTTACCAGCAAATTCTACATATATGATATGACTGCTTTATTAATATTTTTATCATTTTTATTTGTCATTACTTTTATTAATTTTAGTTTATTTAACTGGGAGGTGATCTTTTTCTGTCTGTAATGCAAGAGTATGTAAAATTTCAAGCACATGTATATATATATATATATATATATACTGTATATATAAACAATCAATAATTCACAATCAATATATATATATGGATTGTGAATTCTTGATTGTTTATAGAGATGTAAC
>JAUZNJ010048464.1:0-31290 GCA_034780135.1 Jordanella pulchra
GTTTCGGTCACATGGCTCTGTTGAGTCAGGTGGAGGAAGGTGTGAGGTGAATCTTTTGGGTAAGATTCCTAAAAGTGTCATAGGCTGTCCTGATATGTCCTTGTTCTTTCCTCCTCCTGCTGTTGGTGGTGGGAGCAGAAACCATTCCCATCAGAGTCACCTTTTGTTTCTTCTCTCCCCCTTACATAACTTTTGGTGATTACTTTTGATCTTGGAATAAATGAGGAATCCAAAAGTGGTGTTTTTTTAATCCACTTTTCTCAGTTTTTGCTCTGCTGACGTTTGGATGGATAAACGGACTGCAAGAAGAGAGGAAAAAGGTAAAGATGGAAAAATACTTTAGGACATTAGAATAAAGTCTGCAAAATAATTACTTTTAAAATTATGTTCACCTTATTTATGAGGACCTTTAAACATACTTCAAGTCAAATCCTTAAAAGACTAAATGGGAAATGAAGCTCAAAAACTATTCCAAATGTAAAGATAATAAAGATAAATATCTTATCTTGATACCACTGCTGATCATGAGAAACTGAAATTGAAAGGGCAATAAAGACAATGAAGTCAACTAAAACACAAATGGAAAAAAAACACAGTTCCATAGAGGCATGTTCTGATGGTTTACTGAAGTAAGACAAAAAAAAGGAAGTTCCAGGAAAGAAAAGAAGGGCAGGATTCAAAGCAAATAAAGTGCCAAAGTGAAAGCTGAAAAAAGAAAAAAAAAAAAGAAGTCAGATGTGAAAAGGGAGAAATTCAAGGCGGTTGTTTGGAAGAGATGACGTCCAGCTTTGGTACGAATCAGAGTAGGTGAAGAGATCCACTGGGACTCACCATACGGGTCAATTCTTCGCCCTACTGGGGCAGAAGGAGGGCGCCTCGGACCCTCGATCATTATAGGAGGGGATGGAGCTCCCCCACTCACAGGAGAGGGTCCATATGAATCACCTGTTATGATCAAACCGTCAGTTTAATAAAATAATATACTGCTAACAATAAACACGATCCGTGCCAGGAGGTAAATATTCCAACGGTTCCTAAACAAGAGACACTGAGATGACAAAAAAGTGGAATATTCCACTCATAAAAAAAAAAAAACTACAGGGAACAGCATCCTTCTGTTTGATGCTGTGAGATGAAAGTGTCCTGAAAAACAGCAACAAAAAGGTTGTGTGTGTTTACCTTGACGTGGAGCAACAGGCTGACCAGAATTAGGCCTGAATAGAGGAGCACGCCGCTCATTCAGCTGGGATGCAAGGATGGACAATCTGTTTAAATTAAATCACAAACTATTAACTGCAGGTCAGGTTAAGACGATTTATATATAAAAAGGTGATATTAGACACATAAAAAAAGTCCCAATCAAATAGCCTGAATGTTCTAACTTAATGCGATAGTGCTACTAATCCTTAATTTCTGACTACATCAGGAATAATTTCTAGCATAACTTCTCATAAGTATTTATTGCAAGCTCATTGTTTCTTCCAGCTTTCTGCCAACAAACTTTCTCGGTTCAAAAAAGTGAAATTCACAATATTCTGTATAATTCAGCCATTCATTCAATACTCACTTTTCCCGCAGCCGTGAGGACTCCACCTTCTCTTGACTTAGAGCTCGCTCAGCATTACGGGCATTCACCTGAGGATGGAGGTGGGGATTAACATGCAGCCAAAATGATTATGCATTGCTTTTCATAAACACAGAAGTTAAAAAAAAAAAAAAAAAATCAGTTTTTGCCACTTTCCCCCCCCAACATTACAGTCAAAAAAATGAGGGTTTGTGGGGTATTCTAATGTAGAGTTGACTAATTCATGATTTTAGACTTTATGCAATAGAAATATCTATTAGGTGTTGAGAGCATCTGTATTACGCTTCCCTGTATAATTACTTTAAGAACCAAGCTATTCTACAAAATGAGCTTCAGGACTGTTAGATAATCTATACAAGCTGCACATCAAGAGTGAACATTTTATTTCATTCTTTTTGTAAAGTAGATGAAGGTCAAGTTAGATCAAAGGGTATCACAAAAGGAATGTTTGAATCTCAAGTTTGAATTCAAGTTTGGGCTTTGACTAGGCCATTCATTGTAACAGATGAATATGCTTTAAATTAAATGATTTCATTGGGCCAGTTTCCACAAAACCAGTTCCAGTAGTTAACTGGTTCTACTGCTTTCTTATTTGTGTTTCCATGAAGATAAACCCTGTAGATAAACACCAGATTAGTGGAGCGGTTCGCTAACTGTCGTGAACCCATCCCCTGACCTGAGATCTAGTTGAAATATGTGAAAATGTAGAAAAGTTAATGCTGTCAGAAAACATTTCTAGTACTAAATATAAAGGAAACCAATAAATGAACCCTCTCAAGCTTACCCAGTTGGAGTGAGTTTTGTTTTCCTGCTCTTTTATCTAAAAACAATCAAACAAAAAAAAAAGTTAAATAAAAATCTTCTTTTTTCCTGCAATAAATACTAACAAACCTACCTGTTCTTTATAAACGTCCTCTGTCTTCTTCATCTGATCCTCCATTTCATTAATGCGCTGTCTTAAAAGTTTAACCTGCTCCTCCGCCTCCACAGCTTTACCTCCCACCTCAGACAGCAGACTTTCTTTGCTGCGTCGCTCCAGCTCCTCCTTTGTTAATCTCCTGTAGTGCAACAGATTTCTGCTTCATATCTCCTTCAAACTTGGACACTTTTAAATAGAAGCTTTATTTTTAGCAATCGTATCTCCCAAAAAGATCTGTTCATGTATTTTGGTTTAATAACAGCACAAAACACTGGGGTGGGATTCTTCACTTACTGCTGCAAAGCATTTTCCTTCTGCTGATACATTTCAACCATGATTTCATTTTTCTGCTGGAGAATCTTGTACTGGTTTTCAATCTGACTCTTCTCACTTTTGAGGGCTCCAATTGAATGTTCCAGCTCCTGGTGCTTCTCTGTTTGAAAAATAAAGCCATAATATTTAACAGAAGTATTATTGCATTCAGAGAAATGATAGTAAGACAAGATGATCTTTAAAGAAAGGATTTTAGGACTGACCTTCAAGTTCTTTCCTAGACTTCTCTTCGTTTAACAGTTTTGCCATGAAGCGGTCCCGCTCTTCTTCAATAACTGTGAGAGTTGTCTGGACCTTTTAGAAAATGCCAAAAAAAAGTGTTAAGAGATGCATAAACCAAAAATATCTGCAGAATAGGAAATATGGAAAACAGTCGGCTCTTGGATCTCACCCTGGATACGTCCATCATCTGCTTGATTCTGTTCTTTATGACTGTTTTCTTATCAGCTGATGATCCTGAAAGAGCAAACCCCAAATGGTATACAAAGAAGACATAAACAAAAACACACCAACAGAAAGATGACTTAAAAACTTTATCTTTTTGGATGCATATATATAAAAAAAAAAAACAGACTCACCAGGTGTTACTTCGCCATTTGCTAAAACATTAGCTTCACCTTTGTGCAAATCACATGCATCCAAGTCTGCCAGAAGTTCAGAGAGCACCTAACAGAAGAACATTTTCACTTAAGAGTTAGTTGTTATTCATTTATATCAGAATACAAAACATGCTGACAGAGAAACGAAAAGATGACCAACCTCCACGTTGTGATCTTTGAGCACAACTGAATCCTCCAGTTCTTTATGGGACTTTTGATAAATCTTAATCTTCTCATTCAGCTCCTTGTGTTTTTCCTCCCAACCTTTAATAGTTGTTTTAAGCTGAAAGAAAAGACAAAAAAAAGTCATGAGATTGTAGAAACAATTGATGCAAAAACATTTTTTTTCTCCCCAAACTGTTTCTCACCGTTTTATTCTGTTCTTTTAAAGCTGAAAACTCTTTCTGCAAACATTTGTGTTGAGCATTCCGTGCATCTTCGCGAATCTTAGCTTCATCCAAGAGTATAGTGGTCTGTGATGAAACCAAACCACAATAAGGGCTTCAATTTATGTTTGAAAATGAAGGCTCTTAAAATACAAGATCCACGCTAGTACCTTAGCTAGTGCTTCCTGGATCCTTTTCCGGGTGGTCTGCAACTTTTCATTTGCCTTCTCTAATTTTTCTATCTGTTAAAATAAATAGGAAGAAAAAGAAGCAAACAAACTAAAAACATTAGAAAGTTTGAATAGCAAATGATTTAATTCATTCTAATTATTAATTTCAAATGACAAGATGAAAGAAAGACAAGTTACTCTGCTGTCATTTTGGAGAGAGATAGTTCGCTCTTCTTCTAGAAGATTCACATATTTCTTTTTTTCTTCTGCCATCTGTTCATTCATCTTTTCGGCTTCTCGGACTTTACTCTGCAAAAGGCAAAAAGTGAAAATTGAATGATGTAAACAGAGTAATTTTAACAGCTCTAACAGTTCAATATTGTGTGCAAAAGTTCTTTTCAGCTATAAATCTAAGTTTTAAAGAGGCAAATTTCAGCTCTATGTGAAATATTGAGCTCCTCTATTCCAATTCAAAACAATTAAGAGTTCAAGTACAGAGAAAGAAATGTGATTACCTCCAAAGCTTGCATCCTTTTCATTGTTGAACTCACAGTTTCCTTTGACTGTTTCTGGTTTTCTTTAAGTTGCTCAGTCTTTCAAAAGAAATGAATCATTAAAACAGTCATTTCAACAAGCTTTATGATATCTGATGACATCTACGTTTTAGCTAACCTGCTTTTGAAGTTCCGATATTTTTGCGAGAGCGTCACTCTTGTCTTTTTTGAGCGTCTGAATTTTCTCCAGAAACTTTTTCTCATCCACTTGTTTTCCATAAAACACGAAGTACATAATTAGTCAGATTTTACGCAATTGATTTGTGTTAGAAAAACACGGTAACAGTCTAAACTTACCAAGGTATTTACTTTTCTTCACCTAAAACAAAAATCCAGAAGATAGAAACATTGATATGTGTCAAATACAAATATGTATATATTTATCTGGCATACTTCTGCTGTGTTTAAGCAGAAATATCCCATCACTTACTGCTAATATGTTCCTCCAGAAGAAGATGATGACGGTAAGCACTCCAATCAAAGCTGTGACAACAACAGCTTGCCAAGGACAGCCAAACAGTGTTTCCCCTGGCTTCCACTCCTCTGGTAGCAAAGAAATCATCTGAACCACAAAAAAGCAGAAACATTACCAACAAGGTTTGTAACAAGTAAGAAGAAACAAACTAAGATCTGACCTGTATTACATTTAAATAAGATTGCAGAACAACAGGTGCTGTTCATGTTTGAATTTAGAACCTGACTCTTTCTGCTGATAGATCTTTTGCACCCACTTTAACAGCTGAATATTTGAAGTAATTGTATGGTCTTTTATAAAGAAATTATGTTGTATAACGGCAATAAATATCTACGAGCACAAAGTCAATTTAGAGTTATTCTGAATTGAACTTATATGACAATCTGTCATATTTTGCAAGCCTCAATAGAAAAAAACAAAACAAAATAAACAATATACATTTTTAAGATATTAAGTTAAAGAGAAATATGTTTGAAATTTTTGTATAATTCTATTAAAATACCTTAACTCTTAAAATGCTCTAATACAAAGAAAATGAAATGAATTTAAGGAAACAAAAAGGTTGTATTGAGTAACGAAATGGCAACAAGTAGATATGGATGGAAGCACCAGAGCTGAACCAGAGCTATCGAAAACATTCAACAACTTGACATACATAAATCTGAACAACTTTGCTCTCAATGTTTACAGGTAAATTTAGAGTAAGACTGTATTTAACTAATGTTTGATCAACTAAACAACCTCAGGGGTAACTTATCTCATTCACACCAGTCTTACACCATTATCAGACTATGAGAAAACATTAGCATACAGTACAGTAGAAATCAAGCACTATGACTTAACAGTAATACATTTGAATAATTGTACTGAGTTTTACTGCATTAAATGGCAAAAATCTGATACAGACTTAGTAATTACTAAAAATGATAGTCTTTTTAGTTTTTCAATGTTAAAGAGAAATATACTTTATATACTAAACTGCATATTTAGTATTTTGTGCAGCCTTAGGTTATAAACAAAATGATTTCTTTAAAAAAATCCATTCAGTTTGTGCAAAACAAATAGGCTAAGTTAATTTAAAAATAATGTGACACTTCCTTTGAAGTCTAACATTTTGTATCCAGCTCAACACTTATTTATTGAACTAAATTATGCTCAGAAATAAATCAAATGAAATTTGAGCATAAATCAAATGAAATTCGAGCAGAGCCAAAACATATATATATTTTTTTAACACTGGGGTCATATTCGGTGTGTAAATTCAAATGCACCAACACATCCGCCTCCAATTCTATCTGACATCTGCTCATGAAAACAGAACTATAATAGCTTACTGGTGTGGTCAGTTCAACACAAACACTTACATGCTGAAATTCCTTTAGCAAGAACACGTATATATGATCTGGTTCCGTTACAGGTGGTCTTAATACTGCTTCACTCTCCATTGTCATGTTGAAACAAAAGGGGAACTAGCTAAACACTGTTTGACATATACCGGCTAGCCTGTTAGCTTTTAGCTACAGCCAAAGAATCTGTTTAAGCAAGCTAGCGTTATGTTTATCTTAACACTACAGCTCAGTTGCTCGAAAAATATAATTGGGCCTAAACAAATACGTAACCAGCAAAAAAATATTAAGATTTTAGTTAAACGAGACACTAGAACAACAACCTGCTAACGGTATAAACCAGCTGTCATTCCCTATCGCTTTTAAAACAACACCGACGTTAGCTTAGCAGGGAGTCCGAATACGGCTGAGGGTTCAATTAAAACGAATTAAAAAGGCTATAATATTCTGACAGGATAGAGTCTACAACACGACGGAATGCTTTCCGGGCTGTATTTCAAAACAAGGCCCGTCAGTGAAGCCGAGAGAGCCAGCTCAGCATCGGCTGTTGAACTTCAGTCTACACCGCAACACGAGTGAAGGGGGCGGGGAGTTCGGTGCGGCGTTCAGGGGAAACTGGAAGCTAAAGCTCAACAAACTATAAAACATTTTCTGTGAGAACCGCAGTTTTGTAATCATGGCGATTTTAAACCAAGATTTAAGACAACAATCCGGTAAATACTATGACCACATATAGAATTGCATTCATTTTGGTGATATTTTAAACATCTTTAGAAAATTTGATGTCAACCTGATGATTATGACAAACAACATATGAGATCATGGGCTTAAAAGATTCATAATCAAAGTACAACCTATTTGGATTAAATGCAATGCAAAGAAACAGGAACACATGGTACTCAGATTTACCACTGTGGTCCACTCCACTGTTTTATTCTGGATTACTGAGAAGATGCAGCTCATGTAAACAGTTCCAGTTGCGAATAGTCCCAGTTCTTCCTGAGGTTTTTCAGTCACCATCTCTATAGAATCCATGAGTCCTTAGAGGAAAAAAGGGTCACCGTTTAGTTAAATCAAGATGTCTGTTTCATTAAACACTTAAAAATGTTAGCTATTTGTTAAAGAACTGCAAGGATCAAATATAAAAAAAAACTATAATTAGCTGTGTTGTTCATTCCAAAAAAGGGACTTTTGAACCAGAATAGAAAATGTGTACTATGTTTGTCAGCAATACTATTGCAAAATGATTCAAAACTAACCTGGGGGATAATGATCAACTTCTGCCTCTACATCCAGATCCAACTGATTTGCTGGGGTAGGCTGAGTGACCTTCTCCTCTTCCTCCATCGGAGTTAGACCCGGCTGTTCCACTTGATTTTCATCCAAGTCCTCAGCATCCTCCTCTAGAGTCATGTTTAGTTCAGCAGGCACCTCGTTCCAAACGACCTGCTCGTCATTAATCTCAGAGGGCTCATCTCGCTGATCCTCTGTTAGAGAAGGACTGTGCTCATCAGTTTCTGGCATGTTGTCAGACTTTTCTTCAACAGAGGGTGGCATCTCTTCTGGAACATTTAGGTAAGCTTGGTCTGTAGAGCGAGATGGATAAACACTCAATTACAGGAAATCCTTTCGATATGTTGCAGCAAATAATAAGTCAAATAAACACTCTTGTGTATTTAATAATGTAAAATTTGGTTTATAACTGACTTAAGTGTGATAGATGTCAGGCTTGAGTCTATATTTTATCCAATTTAGTTTTGTGATAAATGAAAAAAACACTGCTGCAGGTCAACATCAAACCTACCAGGTGGACCGTCCAGTGGTGATTCTGGTGTTGCTAAAGGAACACTGTCCCTGACTGTTGAATACTTTTGGCGTAGGCTGAAAGCAAGCTCCTGAAAGTCATCAAGCAATTCAGTTTCCTCATCCAAACTACTCGTGTCCACATGTTGCTCCTCATCTTGTTTTTTTTCTCGGCTGTCAAGCATCTTTTCAATCTCGTCCAGGATAGTGTTCTCTGAAGCCTCCAGGATGTTCTCCAGTGCGCTTTCAATGTCGTGTGTGGTGCCTATGTGGGACATGCGAGTAGCCTGCAACTCAGTGTCCAGGTCGGAGAACATGGCCTCCAGTTTGAAGAGGTTTTTTAGACCCAGCAGCTTTCGTACACGCTCTGTTTTCTCCTCAGTGAGGTGCTCTCTAAGCAGGGAGAGCGTCATTATTTTGTCACTGTATTCTGGCTCTGCAGCTGAGTCCTCCACTGGGTTTTCTGGGATATCATCTTCCGACTGTGCGGATAAAAGTGCGTTTTCATCCTCGAGTAACTCCTCCTTTTCTTCGTCAATCTCTTCTTCGGTCCTTTCATTATTTTCCTCTTCTTCCACATCTGTGGGTGGGTTCTCATTTATCTCTTCTTCCACAAATATTGTCTGACTTGAATTGCTCTCAACATCTGTCACCAAGCTGTCATTTATCTGATCTGGTTCCTGATCGTTTACTAAAAGTTGGTCAACGTTGACATCTGAATCATTAGATGGATTTAGGTTAGAGAATTTTTCTGTCTCTTCTTCACTTTTGGTTGCACCCAGTTCCTGCTCAGACATAGTTTTGTTTTCATCCGACGAACCGTCTAAGACGTGTTCTTCCACAGCGGTATCGTCCTGTATGTGATCATCTTTTTTACTAACATCTGGATCCTCTGACACAAACTCTCCTTCCTCTTGTTGAGGTGTTTCATCTTCTGAAACGTCATCAGTTTTTATCGGATCATCTTTCACTCCTGGATCTTCTGACAGAATGCTCTCCTTTGTTTCATGGTGTACCAGCTCATTGGTTGAGTTTAATGTTTCATCCCTCTTTTCCATTTCATCTTTGTTTCCACTCTCTTCTTTAGCCCCCACAACTTCTCCCTCTAATAAAACCTTCTCGGGGTCACCCGTCGTTTCACTTATTTCTTGATCAGCAGAGTTGGAACGATGAGGCTCTAGAGGAGGGGGTTCTATGTTCTCTGGAGGTTTTTGAGCTTCTGGTAAAAGTGCTTCCATCTCAGTTTTCTCAGGTTCTTCAGCAGCTTCTTCAATCTCATTCTCATCTTCGTCATCTGAACTCACATCCTCTCCTGTAGTTTCTCCTCCAGTGACAACAGAAAACACTGCATCTCCAAGTGAAGTCCATAGGTTCTTCTCCTCTGTGATGTTTGGTTCATCTTCCTGTCCTGGTGGAGGTTGTTCCTGCTTTTGAAAAGAATCCCTTTCCAAAGTGTCTGTGGATTCCTCCGAGTAAGAAAGCAGTGGAATATTCTCTTTACTTTCTTCTTGGTGAACTTCCACATCATCGCTGTCCTCCTCTTCGTATGGAGTGACTTTCGTGGTGAACTCCTCTTCCGTGACAACGGCATCAAAGGTCGTTCCAAGGGTGGGTTTTAATTGTGGGATCTGTGCTCCTTCAGAAACCGTCACTGGAGCGGACTCCAGCTCTGATGTAGTGGATCCATCTTTGGTTTCACTACTTTCTGGCACATCTTGAACAGGAGACTCTGTTACATTCTGTTGCTCAACTTCGTCTCCCTCCTTTACAGGCACAGTGTCTGTATTAGACCCTTCATCTTTGAATGAAGATTCTGTTGACGTTGTGTTTATTTCAAGTTTAAGCAAAGAGGCACTTTGGTCTTCAGGAACTTTGTGGAGCTCCGCTGAGTTTCCATCGTGTTCAGTTTGTGCTTCACTCCCAGTCACCTCCTCTACTGATGGCTTCGTTTCTTTCTCTGTTCTCGCTATGTCTGTTCCATTCTCATCTCCATCAGGCTCCTTGACAGACAGGCCTAAAAGCAAGTCTATGTCGTAGGAGTCAAACTTGTCGAATCCAGTGTCAAAACAGACAAAGTCTGTTTCCTAAAACCAGCAAACACAAAGTACATCAGTGTTAATTTCATTTATAAAATATATTATGGATTGAAGTTTTAGATTTTTAACCAATAAAATTAACAGCTAGGGCATTTTCTCATACCTCTGCTTTAACTTCAAATTCTTTATCTGTATAAAGGTGGTTTACAGCAAGAAGGTCCTTTGGGAAATATCCAAAGTTGCTTCCAACCTTTTGAAAAGAAACAGTGTTGTGCATTAGAGCAATCAAAGTCAAACATCTCTAAAAAAAAAAGACAAAGGAAAACAGTATACTTACACTTCCTGCCCATAGGTCAGCCCTTCTTCCCGACAGCTTATAGTAAACATATATAGTTTCAGATTTCTTGAATGAAAGGAACCGACAATCAGGTCCTGAGAAATCTTTCACAGCTTTCCCCCTACAAAGAAGCACTGGAAAAAATATCTAAATAAATTAAATAAATATTTTGTAACAAGGGACCTTTCTTTTATAAAACCTAATTGACAGATATTGGGCTTTAAGAAAACTGCTTTTCTTCATGATATAAAGGGGATTCAGACTATTATTTGATGTAAAAATGACTTTGAACAACAGCGCAAAAATTCCTTAGACAATGTCAAGTGCTTTCCATCTATGGTTTAATCACATTTAAAGACAAAAGAACGTGACAGGTTGTCATCCACGCCAAGGATGGGTCTGTGTGTGATTGTACTTAATAAACTGACTCTAGTTGCTTTCCAGGCTGTTTGGATCATATTTGTAAGCTCAGCTCAGCTTCACAATTCTCTCTAGGATACAGTTATTTAGGTCACTTATGCACGGTTTCAAACTATGCTTTTTCCTTCCACTAAACTTTCCTGTAATAAGCTAGAACATGACACTTTAAGAACAGCCAGCAGCATCTTTAGCAATTTTAACTTACCCTTGGAGTCAAGGGTGTCAGCAGTTATAGGACAACTGTCAAGTGTTTTTAGTTTTTTTTTTAGGTTGCCACACACCTCACCCTATATGAATAAATGATTAACAGGTTTCCATAGGACTTGATGGCTGCCCAGGAGGTCATGCTAAAATATGCAGGGTTGTGGGACTTTAAGACTAGAATTAAGAACCGCTGTTGTAGGCAATGACATCTGTTAATAAAACTGTTTTAAAAACTATTTGCTTAAACCGTTCTTATCATGTAATATTAATTACCTAAAATATGTACCACTGTATCATGAAACCACTCAGTTCATGAATTGCATTTATTTAATTGAAAACTGTTTTAATTTAATGCAAAATAAGACATCCTATATAGAGTTAACAGTGAGGCTAATGTTGCTAATCAACAGAGATAACGCGATTTGTAGTTAAACGTCCGTTTCATTGCATTAATATTAGCTTCTCCAGCCGGCCGGCGGCTAATTTTCTTGCTAGCATTAGCAAGACAGGCCGGGGCTTCCAATAAGAGTCAACACAGACTGCGTCCCGGACAAACTGTCCTTATAAAACTGGCTTTTGTCATAATTTCGTTCGCTTTTCACGGTTCATCACACAGCTAAACGGATAACCACAGGAGGCAGTCAAGGTCGCAAAAATCGATCGGCAACAAGTGAAGAGATAAGGTGCAGTTTATGGCTAACTGTCGTCTCTGGATGTAGGGGGAAGGACGGGGACGCATCCCCTGAATTTCTCCCGTTCAGCATGGTTCACCAAGACAGCAAACTTACTGCTACACTCCTCGTCGGCGCATCTTTTAAAGTCAGAGAACCTCTTCTCCAAGGCTGTGGTTGAAATAAAGTGAAATAAAAGTAGTAAAAAGCCCTGTTGATAAAAGAGTTTTGCTGCCATGCTGGCAGTTTTGTTTGCCTGGCTTCTTGACTCCTCCGCTCACAGTGGAGCGTAAAGCATTGGGCAGCAGGAGCCGACACGTCAGCAGTTCAGATCCGGCTGGGTGTAGGCAAGGGTGGGCTTTCACAGGATCTAAGGATGGATGTGGCTCCCACACAGGTTACTCCGGGAAAAACATTGTGGTTGTAAGAGACAGAATCTGAAGAATGCAGAACACTTTTTAAACAGATCATGCTGCTTCTTCTTTACCAGGTGATGCATTTCTTCTTCTTGGAGTTTTATTGGCGGTTGGCAAACAATGATGCCTTTCTTGGATCCTCCACACCATTTATTTCCTGTTTAATAATCTTAAACAAGGCCCAAAACAAGCCCTTTTAGAAATTCGGATTACTTCTTTAGACTGGAGAAATTATGCAAACAATGCTTTGCTAAAGTATCAGAATTTTTAACATTTGGACTTATCATAAGCTTAAATGTATACTGTTGGTATTTAAGGTGTTAATAATTGTGAAAGAAGTTTATAAAAATCAGAAAAGTGTGAGATGTTTATGATAAGACTTCAAGAGTGGATAACTACTACGAGATACACTGCCTCTCAAAAGTGTACCTACCTGTCTTTGGATATAAGGAAACCTAATCATACATTATCTAAATATTTCCCCCTTTTAATGTGATTTTATCTACATTTCTACTGAAAAAAAATATAAAATATACAAGACAAAACAGGTCTAAGTATCCAATAGCATAATTAAGTGTCTAATTTTGTAAACATCCCTCAATATGTTAAATTGGAACTAAACAATGTTTGTTCAAACTACCTTGCTATGGTAACATTTCTTAGTAATGGACACTAGTCCTTTCCATAACTTTACGTTTCTTTTGGTCTGATCATTCTATTGTTGGTTTGGAGGTATGCTTGATCGCACTGAGATACAAATAAAATAGAATCTTTTTTATCTTTAGGTTTATGGCAGTTTTTCGGTATTATGAACTAAGATCTATTTGAAAGGTTATCTTGCTTTCCAGGCCGGAACAGAATGTAGTTTGTTCTGTTTTTATTTTTGTCCCAAAAGTATACTTTATTACTTTGAACTAGAAAAAAAGATGTTTTGCCACAAGTCTTGGGAGATTTTTGTCTGTTCCATTTCTTGTGAAGGAATCTTGCAATCCTGTATGCAAACAGGATTATAAAACAGCAGGATGCATTCACCTATGTTTCAGGAGATGTGCAATGTTTGTTTTTCCCAATAATTTATATCTTGATGTATATCTAAATATCAACTTTGATCTAAATATTTTTTTAAGAATTACACAAACAACAACAAAAAAACATACTCTAAAGCTAAAGCAAAATCCTATTAAATCTCAGTGAAACTGATACCCAAAGACAGGAGTAGTAGCCTAAACTCATACTATCACCTGATATGTGGGAAGGTGAAAGCGAAAACCAAATCTGGCTCTGTTGCAGCAAAAACCAGTTAAACAGAGCCAGACAGAAGAAAAGCTTTTTAATCTTGCCAATCCATAAAAGAGAAAAAAAAATCTGAAACACAAAAACCAGAAGGCAAAATGCCATGATGACGAGTAATAGTGTAGCTCTACAGCTGTAATTGTTTTATTAATAGTAAGTTAAATTGACCATCTAAAATGAATACATGTGCCAAAACATTGAATGTCATTTATGTATGTTTCTTGAAAATACAGTTTTTCTCCGGCAAGAAGTGGTTTACAAGTGTCTTAAATCAAGATGTTAAAAAATGTTGGAAAGTTTCGTAACGAACGGAGAACCATAACCCGCCTCTTCCGGGTTATCAACCAACCAATAGAAATGCTTCTTCCTGTTTTACTTCCTTATTTGCATCGAAAGCATGGCTGTTAAATATCAACAGTGATATTCACTGTTTTTATTCATATAATTGGAATATATATAATCAATAGCCTCGCATTAGGCAGTAACTCACTGGTGTAAAAAATAAGCTAATATAGAAAATTAATTATTCCCAAGGATCCAGAAGACGATTACTTCTGGAAGGTGAGTCGAGTCTAACAAAAATGTGTTTTACAAACTCAACTATCTAGTTTTTTTTTATAAAGTTGGGATATTTCTCTGGCGAAGGAACGTTATATAAATCGTGAACAATATTTTAAAGCGCATAACTGCACTTTTCCCGTTAACTGTACTCTTCTCGTTAGCATCTCATTAGCTTGTCTCGGTGGCAGCAATGCATTGTATATAAATGCAATTGAAAAAGCTTCAGAGCTCACCGAATAGTTCAATTTACATATGCTGCACACAAACTAAAAATGAAAAAAATATATATACATTTACATTACATTTCTAAACAGGTTAAATTTCGTATTTAGTTATGTAAAATTTATTTTGGTCCAAAGTTATTTACCCATCCACATCACCGATAGCCAATGTTTTAGAATATATTTGTAGTCCCGAAATATTATTGCCAGAAATACTTGGTGCGAAAACTGAACTGAAACAATAATTATCTCATTAATGATTCAAAGTTGCAGTTAATTTCAGATGCAAATGCACACTGTTCATTTCAGTAGATTTAAAACAGAATGCATTCAGCTTCACCTGGGAAAAACAATCTGAAGTTAACTCTGCAATTTATTAAATGAAGAACAATGCATGCATCTTTTTTTTTTTTTTAGATAAAGCAGATTGTTTCAAATTCGTATGGAATCTGCTATGCATTTAGATTTTCCACGGATGTGCTTTGACCTTATCATGGTACCCATACTCCAGTGTGTTATAAATTGTACTTCTCTATGAATGCGTTTCTACTGGATAAATAGAATCAGAGTGTTTCAATCTGCATAAATCCTGGTCAGGTCAGAAGTCCCACTAATTCTATTAAATAGCAGGTGAGAACAATGAAGAAAAGCAACTGCTGAAAAAAGTGTCGCCAGTTACCACTTAATAAAAAATGTTTCATGTAATCACAGTGGTATCTTAAACTCTTTAAGTGTGCTACTACTTCTTACTAACAATTTTGTGTTAGTAGTATATATATACATATTTTTAAATCATGTTAAAAATAGTAATGAATGAAATTAATTTTACTACAATACAGGTTACTGTACTACAGTAATAAAACAGTAAATAGGTATAACCCCATTTCCAAGTACAATAACATTTGTGAATGAAAGTGTACTGTAGACAGTAACTGACATATCTATTTAACAGATTCACAGTTTTGTAAGTCTGTTTTTTTATTTGAAACGTGTCTAAATATGTTTGACTGAATTAGTGGAAGAAGCTTAAAGATTTATATTTTGTGTCAAATTGTGTGCAGGTTTTTTGGTCATAAATGTTTTTAGAATCAATACAAGGTTGACTTGAATGTTAAACAAGTATAAATAAAAGAGAAGATTTATCACAAATTTATATTTTGTATCCGTTGTGGAATATGATGACAATAAAGGCTTTCTGATTCTAATTCTGATTATAAATGGAAAAAAATGCAAAAGCAGTGGGACTGTAGCGTTAATAGAAAACAAAAAGTCATTGGCCTTCATGATACAAAACAGCATTAGGAATGGGGATCCTATCCAATCAGTTATTCTGGATCTTTAGTTTGTGGGTTGGGGAATAGTTTTTGTTTGAATTTGAAGTTTTTTGAGATGTCTTCTAAAGATTTTTCTGTTTGTACAAGAAACCGTGTTGCATACTGGAGTCTCCTTTCAGAACCGGTCATGGATTCCTCAGGTGAACATATGAATCCTTATGTGGACCTGGAGGATGAGAGTGAATCTTCAGACGACAGCTCTAGAAAAAGACACAAATTGAACTTCCCACTGGCCAGACCTCTGTGTGAAGGTAAGACACTGGATGTTAGGGGTAAGCAGGAGAAGGGCTTGTTTAAGTTCTGTTTTAGGATGTTATTGCATTTTTCACTGTTTTTAATCTTAGCCTTAGTGAACAACTTGCATTTAATTCTTAAGGAATGCTTTTATTTATCAATTTATTTTTCTTTTTTCTGGATTAGAAGTCGCTTCAGAGTATAAATCTCTCCCCCAGCCAAACTATGAAAAAAAAATGCGACTTATAAATACAGTATTTATTTATGTGAAATTACAGATACGTGTTATGTAGCAAACCTCTTTTGTGCAAAACACATTTTTGCAATTGAGAACAGAAGAAAAATAAAGATAATTTCTTATACTGTAAAACCTGAATTTTTCATGTTGTCGAACATTCATTTCATACCACTGTATTTTTAAATTCTCAGATACTAAATCTGAGAGTGGCTTTCACAAGACGGGCAGAATTTGTCTTGAGCATATCCGAGAAGCAATGCTGCACCAGAGATGGCAGGAGGCTGCAGAGTACATGACCAGTTACACCCAGATGTTAGAGGTCCGACAAAACCCTGCACCATCAGTTAAAGAGGTGATTTTCTTTCTTCTTCTTTCTTTTTTTTTTCTTTAAAGATGTATCACAAAATATAACTTATTGTTTATTATTCCAAAGTTCTAAAGTTTCAGGTTTGTTTGTGATTTTTGTGCTGATCCTTTTCAAACTTTCATTGCAGCTTATGTGGAGACTCAGCATTGAGATACTGCACCACCTCTCCAGATCAACAGTGAAGGACTATAACACCATCTATGAACGGATGAAACACTCGGGAGTAAAACATTATCTGATGGTGTGTGTGCAAGCAAACCTGAGCGAGTGTGATGCAGACAGTCGATTTTACTTTGTGGTTTTCTGATTTGTTGATTTCTCGTCTTAGATTTGCCTGGAACATTCTTTCCACCTGATGCTCCAGGGTCAGATCGAGGCAGCGAAGCAGCAGCTGTCTGTCGCTGAGAGCTGGAGATACGGGAAAGTGTCCATTTCTCAGCATCAGCGAATTAAGCTGATCCAGGCGTACAGGAGCTTGTTGGATTATATGATCTGGTGTGACAAAAAATACACACTCGCAAATAACAGTAAGGAGACACTCTGCTTCACACCACTGATCAATTATTCACCATTTATTATTCAAAATTTATCTTTGACGCTTTTCAAGTCTTTATGTGGTGTTACACTACCCCCTAAAGGATAAACTGATATCCTGCATGTGAACGTGGAACCTGACTTTGGAAAGAGGCTATCATGTAAAATCTGCCTTAAATCTCTTAAATTCTGCCTTTTACTTTTTTAGATTCACTTGAATCTGACAACCAGGAAATGCAGACGCTCTTTGGACATGCCGCTGTCAATCTTAAAGAAATTTTGAGTAACCCTGGAGTCTGGGATTCCTTCATTCTTAGTTATGTTGAGGTAAGCCCTGATTAAAAAGGTAAGAGTTGATTAAACAGGACTTTAGCTTTTTTCTAAGTCTCTAAAGGGCAGGATAAAGCTGGTGTTTAGAAATATGAACCTTTTCTGCTGACAAATATCCTTTTCTTTGTTTTGTGTGAAATCTTCCACATTTATTTTTAGTTTTATACCTTACCTCCCTCCATTAATACCGGTTATTAAAAAAAAATCCATCTAGTTTCACCTCAAAATTACCAAACTTGAAACGAAATAGAAAAAAATATATATCTATAAATAAGAACAGTAAGAAAATGATTCAAGATTTTTTTAGAAATGGAAATATTTGTCTGAAAATAGAAATCTGAGATTTTTTTTTAATAAACTGCTCAAAAAATTAAAGAAACACTCAAATAACACATCCTAGATCTCAATGAATGAAATATTCTCATTTATTACTTTGTTCTGTACAAAAGTGAATGTGCTGAAAACAAAATTACACAAAAATCAATGGAAATCAAATTTATTAACCAACGCAGGCCTGGATTTGGAGTCACTCACAAATTTAAAGTGTAAAAATAGACTACAGGTTGATCCGTCCTTAAGAACGGGTCAAATGAGGCTCAGTATTGTGTGTTGCTTCCACTTGCCTGCGTGACCTCCCTACAATCCCTGTGCGTACTCCTGATGAGGTGGAGGAGGGTCTCTATCTCCTCCCACACCTGGACTAAAGCCGCCAACTCCTGCACAGTACCGTGTCTCCAGACTCTGTCACCTCTCTGCATGTGCTCAATGTGAACCCGCTTTTATCTGTGAAATTTGCCAAATTTGCCAATCCTGGTGTTCTCTGGCAAATGCAAAGCGTCCTGCACGGTGTTGGGCTTTAAGCACAACCCCCATCTGTGGACGTTGGGACCTCATACCATCCTCATGGAGTTGTTTTCAAACTATTTGTACAGACACGTGCACATTTGTGGCCTGCTTTGTTGAGTGTGTCTTGCTAATTGTCAATTATTCCCCCCTGTTGTCTATTCCATTTACACAACAGCATGTGAAATTGATTGCCAATTAGTGTTGCTTCCTAACTGGACAGTTTGATTTCACAGAAGTTTGATTTATTCGTGTTGTTTACTTGTTCCCTTTATTTTGTTGAGCAGTTTATATTTCTACTAGCCGTTTTTCAGTACCAGAATGGTGCCATTACCATCCTTCACCATGGGGGTGGTGTGTTCATGATTTTACACATTGGCCAAAAACCTTTGTCTCCCATAATTTATATTCCGTTTGGTTTTAACACTCATTTTCGTTTAAAGTGTCTTGATTTAAATGCCTTTTCAGTTTTTTTGTATATGGTTACCGTCATTCCTGCAGTTCCACCAATTTTTCTCTCCGTTTGGATGTTGTGTTCAGGGCCGTGGAGGTTTGCAGTTCTGCATCAAATACTACATGTTTGCATAACTTGTGGGGGGGGGGAGAGATCTCCCACTTTTACAGTGGATCTCTTCCATTGTTAGGGTATTAGCTTTTTTCACTTGTAGATTTTTCCTACCCTTTTCCATTTTAGGATGATGGAATAATTATTGCTCCGTTGAATCTTTAAAGGTTAGGTTAATACGTTTTAAAGCTGTATCCTGATTGGAACGTCCCCCCCTACTTTGTTCCTGACCTTTCTGCTGTGTTTCTTGATTTTCATGATGCTTTTTATTCTTGAACATACCTCCAAGTCTTTCACAAAACAGCTGCATGTATTCGGAGAATAAATTTCGCTCCGATCAACACTATGCTACTAATTGGGCGTTTCTGAAAGCTGCTGTTTGCACTTGATTTTATCGAAGGGATCTCAGTTTAGACAGGAATGAATACAAATGCACACTTGATGGATTTTAAGGTTTATACTTTTGTTGAAAATAATGTGTTTAGACTTGAGCTAATCAGCGATCAAACATTGCATTTCTCTTAATTTTTTTTTTTTCACCATTACTGATCAACTTTTAAGCTGAAAGGCTTGAACTCTGGGGGATTTATGCACAATTAAATGATAAATCAATCTAAATTGAGAAAATGACTCCTCTGACTTTTAAAACTCTGTCCTGTTCTGATATGAAATAAACCATAAATAAAGTAAAGCATTACCATACAAATCTCTATGCTAACAAGCTCAAAATTGCTCATCTGATTTAGTTTCTATTGAGTTTTATAAACAGAGATGATTTGTTTAATTAAATCTGTTCATTTTTTTGTCTGTTTACAAAGATTTTCAAAGTTATTTCCTCCTCTTTTCTAATTGGTAATCAGTTCAAAGTAACACCATCTTATTTTGACAGATGCTGGAGTTTTACGAGGAGTACGAAGAGGCCCTTAATGTGTTGAACGACTACGCGTACGACAACAGCTTTCCCCCAAATCCTAATGCATACGTTTATATTTACGAGTTCCTAAAGCGACGCAACGCCTCTGAGAAGCAACTGGTGAAAGTGTTGCAGGTACGACAGAAAGTTTAAGAATAATATTTTACATATGCAAAAATCTAATAGTTTTTTTTTTGTTTGTATTATTTTTTTTCTGTAGAACCTCCATTTATTAGTGCCAAGCCATGAGCTGATGTTGGAGTACAGCATTCTCTTGCTTCGATCAGGTAAAAGTAAATTCATTTCTCAATCAAAATTTCTAATAAAATGCAAAATCATTGATATATTTGTCATCTTTTTGCCACATTATTCACTTTATTAATGACATTATTCTGACGTTTTAGCTACTTAAATGCATTTTAAGATCTTGTTTTTTGTTTTTAAAGAGAGAGCCATCGATACTCAGAGAGCTTTCGGCATCCTTGTTGACTTGCTCGACTTTGCCTGCTGGAGTAGCAACCTGGACGTGTGGAAGTCTTTGCAGGCCGCCATTCACCAACTGCTTTTACAGTATGTGAACGTCTTTGGGTATTTATCAGATTTGAATCCAAGTCTCTTTACACTGAGCCTCGTATTAATTGACAACAGGAAGGAAGGGGAGATGGTCATCCGTGAGTATATGGCTTTAAGAAAAGACTGGTGGCCCTTGTTGCATTTCACAAGGTTTCATGCAAAGAAAGACTCAAAGGAGAACGCAGAGCTTTTGGAGGTCAAGGCATCACTGGTAGAAATCCTTTGTCCAGGTTAGTGGAAACAACATTTTCAGTTCTCTCCTGTTGGGCTTTTTTCATGATTAAAATGTGGAGCTAAAACATGTGGAGCATTTCTCTTGAATTAGGCCTTTCATTGGATCTATTTTATTTGATTTATACAAATAAAAATGTACCTGATGGACATATAGTCTGAAAGGCTGGAATGGACTTTTATTTATTTCTTACTCTGTCGAGTTTGCGAATGAAACATTTTACTACTTTAATTCAGTAAATGACATATTCTTTTTTAATCCCTTTTATCCAGCTTATTCATTTTAGATATTACTTTACATGTTGGACCTGCTGGAATTGACTGAACATTCTCTCCTTTGAAAAGCTATAAGAGGCTTCTTTTCTTCTTTAGAAAGCTTCAAGTTCGGTTTTAACTGAACCAGTTCTAAACTGGGTCTAAAATGCTCAAAACTTTAAATTATTTCTTATATAAATCTAAAGTTTTATTATAATTATGTCTTGACCCCACATGAATTCAGATGAACTACTTTTTAAGCAAATTCAAAGTTAACACTTTGAACTGAAATGTCCAGAGTTTATAGAATAAATGATATATCGTAAAATATTGAGTGGGAAAGTATGGAAATATTTGATGAGAATGAGTTGGACCTCTGCGACTGCACTACATGCTTTCTAGCTCCTACTTTTATTGTTTTTTTTTCTCTTTCTGTAGGTCGAACCCTGAGGTACACCGCTGAGCCAATGCCTACTTAAGAGCAACTGTTTGGATGTAAAGGAAAATCTGAGTTAAAGTTTATTTTTGTTTTTATACTGTTTCCTGTTAGAGCGAGACTTCTACCTCCATCATTAACATAGTTTAAGATCAAAATTAAGAAACTTCATGTTTATCTTATAACAGTTCTCTTTTTGTTTTCTATCATTTTGTGCCAAACTCCATATCTTGCAATAAATAAAAAGAACCACAAGGTGGCGCCATTTTTCTCCTTTTCCTGTAGTAGGATTTTAAAGTCTTAAAAGAGTGGAGCTCTAAAGGGGAAGTTTATTTTACCTCATTGCTTTCTAGTATCTATGTGAAGGTGTGATGGATTCAAAATATGATTTCATGTCAGCATTTAATCGCACACGGAAAGCATCCATCCGATGGACTCATATTTGAGTTTTGTTATAAAAAATGATCAGCATACTTCAAAAATCTCTTAGCAACTTCTGTACTGCTGTGAAGAAAAAAAAATTAATTTCATACATTTGCTGTTTGTAAGAGATTCCCTAGCATAGTTCTGGCCTTCAGAGTTCATTTTATTCACATGAAACCATAAAGCTTTTTTTATTACAGCTGTATTATTGTTATCAATGATACAATGACATGATATAAATGATTTGATATTGGTCTACCACATCTTAAGTGAAGCAGTGGCAGCCCGGTCAGCCGTGTTCTAAGTGTTGGTCGGCAGTTATTACATAATCTAAAGCCTAAGGCTTTGCCTGACAACAGGAGCAGCTGGAGGAGGCATCTGAGAATAGGAGACACATGTTTAATCACTCATCTTAGTGACCAATAATGATTCTCTCATCAGATCGTGGTTTTATACTCTTGTGTTAAAACTGTTTAGGTTTTTTTTTTTTGTACTTTTTTTAGTTGCTCAGGTGAATCTCTCCATATGCTAACCTCGTAATTCCCACAGTGGGGGGACACGGTGTAATTAGGGGGGTTTTATGGTATAAATGACCTACTTTGGAATGTAGTTAAAATAGAGAATATTAATGAAAATATTAAACTTGGTTAAATTTGTAGTTTATATTTTTTACTTTTTAAAGGAGATTTTAGTTTACTAGTTGGGTACCACTTCTTTATGTTTTGTTTTCTTGCAGACTTTTAGCAGCTGGACAAACTGCCTGACTTTAGAGGCTGATGTAAACCCATGCCGCTTTAGGTCACCAAGTGTTACACACAATAGAAAGTGTCCCCAATGACCTGTTTTGCTTCCTGAAGCAGCTGTATGTCTGGGGTGGGTTGTTTTGGTTCCTAATACAGTATTAATAATGTCTAAGAAATTGTATTTAACACAAATGTAATTGTATTTTCTATACATACTCTGACATAAAATAATATTAAGGCTGGTGTGCAAGGTTGAAAAGATGACTTACTTAGGTTACTTTGTGAATTTGATGGAAAAAACGGTCATTTAAACATACAGCGTATTTAGATCAGCAAAACGGTTGCAACACATGCAGAGCACTTGCTTTTGAGAAAGAAAATATTTTTTTAATTGTTAAAATTTTGTTTCTAAAGGTCTTTAAAAGTCCAAGACAACTGAGTTTTTCATAGGGACATGGTGGGTAAAAAACTGAAAAAGAATAAATTGTTGAAGTCATGATACATTACAAGAGCACTTGATGTGGGAGATTTAAAGGAATGAAATTGGAGTTGATTATAGGTTTGGATGAGTTCTTAGATAAAATAGATGGAGTGAAAAAACCCTTGTGCTCAGAAGAGAAGCTAAAAAAAGGGAGGAGGCCGATAATTTAAAGTCCTTCCTTTAAATCTGCAGCTACTAAATCTTAAAAAGCAGAAGTTCTCTGAGCTACGAAAGTGTTGTTGACTTCAATTACAGATAGATGAAATTAATTAGAAACATCACAATAAAGTCACCACAATAAGCAGGAAACACCATCACATGGTGAAACGTGAAACGTTCCTTCCATCTTTCTTTCCTTAATCTGTTGGTCAGGTTTTATCAGTTTATGGGAGCAGTTAGTTCAACCTTTTCCTAAATTCAGTTTAATTCCTTTAATATTGTTTTATTATCATTTTAATATTATTCCACGTGTCTTTTAAACAGAGCACTGTGCTCCAAATGATCAGGTTTGGTGGGCCCATCAGGCATTTGCTCACATTTTTAGAATAAATAATAGAAAAATCTTTACATGGCACAATTAAAAGGACAAAACATCTAACATGGCATTGAAGCAAACTAGTTGTATTTTATTTGTTGGTGACCTTGGAAGTTCTGTTTTTTGTCCTGAGCACATCCAAACTTTTGTAATAAAAAACAAAGCAGGCTGCAAAGATTTATTCTTCCCATCTGTGACCCAGTAAACAATTACAGGAAAATACCTTGCTGTTTTGGTTCTTTAACTGCACCCTGGGGCAGAGAGGAGGATTACTGAAGGGTCTTTGAGCATTGTGACAGCTGAAGCCTGTTATTCTTATTAGCCGTCATGTAATGTGAAGATAAAGATCATTTGAAATATAATGCAGCTCTGTAAAGAGTATTTACTCATTTGAAGAGTTCTTTCTGTGGTTTTCTATACACTTTTATGTTTCTGATTATCAAAAAAAATGTTACTAACAGATAAATATAATGTGACTAAATACAAAATGCAGTTTTAAACTTTGATTCCATGTTTTATATTTCCGTTCCTATACCTTGCATAGGAGATATGTTTGCATATTATCCTTTGCATGACAAGACATGTAGGCACCTAATAGAGATGAACAAAAATAAATTATTTAGTGACATTTAGTCAGTGGCATGTGGAAATGTACACATCTTCAAATGTTTGGGGTTTTCTAATAGAGGACTTCAGTAGTTTGCCACATTTGTTTAGCTTGTTTTTTGTAGCTCTTTTCCAGAAGGCTGTGGTCCCAATTTGACAACCATCATTTATATGCATGTAAGTCATGTAACAGAGGTTGTGTGGATCCAACACAGCAGTGTGGAGTTTCTTTCCCACACTGCTGACCCAGTGAAAGGTGGAGGGATAGGAGCTAGGAACAGGAGCTAGGAGCTACAATTTGCACTATTTAGAATAAACCGGGAACATCAGGTGTATCATCCATGTTTACATCCAATTGAAATGTGAATTTTAAGCAAACTTAAAGGTAAAAAAAAAAAGAAAATGCAAATTTGCCGTGTTTCCATTTGGTTTAAAGCGAACAAACTAAGCGCCACAAAGCGTAAGACGTTGTTATACGTCGTTACACATAGTTGTAATAAGCACGGTTCAATCATGGTGGAAAGTTAATGAATTTGTTGCTATCTGACAAGTTGGTTATACGTTGACATGCCATCTAATAATGGTTCCGTTGCTTCCAGCCATGTCTAAGCGCATAATAGGAACAGCTGAGAAAACGCCAACTGCAGAAACAGCTGATCAGTCATGTGAAGTAAAAGTTTGCTACATCACAGCTGATTGGAAAACAGTGTTTCCATCTTCTCCTTTTTCGCAAAAGCTAAAAACCTTGTCAAGCAAAAACTTTTGTGAGAGTTTTTTTTTTTTTATTATTTTGCTGTTCCTATCAAGCTGTTTTTGATATACTTTGAAATGCACATTAGAAAAAGCTGATGGAAATGTACCCACTGATTGCAAACAACCTGCTTCCCTTCCCTACCTCTCTCCTTTCTGCCTGCATTTTTCAGACAGCACATGCTGACACTTTTACCCACTTCTGTTTTGGTTTAAGCATCTTGCAAGTTTTTCCAGAGTCTCTGATTTCTCCCATCACTTGCTCCGGGTCGAGGGGGCATCCTTGGGCAGAGCCGATCCTCATGTTCTGAATTTGTGTTCAGATGAAAATTCAGAGACTTTTGAAGGTCGACATTCTCAAGGTCAGTTTTTTGGAGGTTTATTGGTGTGGGTCTGAGCTTACAGAAATCCACAAGCAGCTGGTTGGTTTTTTAAAGTGTTGGCCAGCAGGTGGTTCTGCTGGTTCTACCATGGGAGCTATCAGGGGATGTATTACAAGCAGGGAGATCAGGTGTGGAGAAGGAAGGAATTTTACTGCTGCTTCCAGTGAATGAGTAGCTCAGCTGGTTTCACTGGTTTGATCAGTTTCAGATGTGCTTGGGGTGATGGAGGTGTTCAATGTTAAGACTGGTTACATGTACTCTACTGTGAAATCCCTTAAAATAATTACAATGCAATTTCATTTTGATATCTTTAATTAACCCCTAAAAAAAAAAAAGAACAACCTTTACTGTCAAAATCTGGGTGTAGTGATGGAATCAGACATGAAACTTCAGAGGCGCATAAAGACAGGAACATAGTCAGCCTTGAAAAACAAATATATCCAGAAAGTCAATCAGACAACTGCAGTTGATCCAGAATGTTGCTGCTTGCATCCTCACTAAAACTAGGAAACCAGAGCGCATCACCCCAGCTCAAAAATTATTACACTGGCTCCCTGTATCTGAAAAAATAGACTTTGAAATACTTCTGTTGTTCTTTAAATTACTGAATGGCTTATCACTAAAATACATTACAGATTTGTTGTCTGTTTCAACCACCCAGACTTCTGGGTCAAGTCTACTTCATACACCTAGAACTAGACCCAAACATGGAGAAGCAGAGTTTAGTTTTTGTGCTCCACTAATCTGGAATAATCTCCCAGAAAAGCTAAATCAAGATTATGGCTATTTGCCCAGATTGGCTTTTGGATGTGCTTTTAAAATGTCATTAATTTAACTTTGGCGTCCAACATTCTTTCATTTTATAATCAATCATTGTATTATTTTTTGTAGTCAGATTATAATTTAACTTTTATTCACTTTAATTATTTAATTGTACTAATTATTAAATGAATACATTGGAATTAATTATTGAGCATTTTTGCCACTGTAATTGACATTTGTATTGCTACTAAAATATGCTACATGGATAAATTGAAATTCTTAATATTTTTACACTTATAAAGTAATACTTTGAACTTTTTGACTTTGTTTACAATACTCCTTCAAAATTAAGTGTTCTTTTTGGCATTTTATGATTGCTCAACTAAAATTATGGCATAAAAATGTGAATTACTTGAAATCATCTTTATGAAATAAATCTGAAGAGCATGGCAAGCATTTGGATTCAGACCCACTTCATACCATTAAATAAAATCTGCTGAAGTCAAAAAGAGTTTACCAGCTTTCATTTAATCTTATTAAATTCAACTGATCTTTGAGGGCTTTGAAAGTTTCTTTAAGAACATTAGTGATCAAACAGCTTTACAATGAACAAGGAACACAGCACAGAAGTCAGGAGTAACGGTATGAAGAAACCTAAAAGCTAGGATTGGGCTTTAAACCTAGAAACCAAGCTTTGCACATCTGGCAGATCTTCATTCAATCCATCTGAAAACAGAGAAATTATGACTTAGCAACAAATCCGGCAAGACAAGGTGACCCCATCAACAGATGCTCACCAGCATCCAAACTGATCAGACATAACTCCCGAAGAGCTGCAGAGATCCACAACACAGGACAACTAAAAGTCCTGCTCTCCACACATGGAGGAGTGGCAAGAAGAAAGCAACTTTTGAAAAAACTAAAACTTCACATTAAAAGTTGTCAATTCAGCCCTCAAGTGCAGTCTATGACAGAAAAATAATCCAGCACATTGCCTTTTAAAGCATCCTCCTTATGATAAAACACAGTGGTGGCAGCATCATGCTCTAGGATATTTGAACAAGGAATTGGAGCTAAAAACAGGACAATCTTAGAAGAAAATATGATAAAGACCAGAGAAGAATTCATTATTTCCAATCAAGGCAATGACCCTAGACATATGGCAAGAGTTTAACAGGTTAGACCAGGGGTCTGTAACCTTGGTCCTAAGGACCCACTGTCCTATAAGTTCTAAGCAGGTCTCTGCTTCAGCACACCTGTATCAAATGATTACACTCCCTCCCTCAGCAGCCATCAAAGGCTGCAGAAACATGGTGTGGAGGTGGGGAAACACCTAAAGGTTGCAGGACAGTGGTTCCTTAGATCCAGGGTTAAAGACCCTGGATTTAGACCTTAGCATGCTCTGATTATGAAGGGGCCTAGTCAAAGCACAAATGAAAATGAGGATCTGTGGTATGACAAAGAGAAATTGATGATCCAAACTGAATGAGCTGCAGGTAAAGTTGCCAAGAACAATAAGGGAAACGTGTTGGATTCTGGATATGTAAAGCTGGAAGAGACATTCCCCAAAATAATTCAGTCAGGACAACTGAAATAAAATGTAAAACTTCGTTTTTAAGAAATAATAAAAGCCTTGCATCCTTTCCTGTCCACTCATTCCAATTATGCGTCATGTGTTATCATGCATGTTGTTTTTTTGTGTTGCTAGGTTTTATCTCATTTTTGTAGATAAGAAAAACAAACACTGTTGCAAAAATAACGTGGCTCTTTGCCTCACCTCTGCAAACACAGTATGATTCTTCCCTCTCTACCTTTGACAGATATAAAGTTTTTATCCTCTTTTAAACCTTCTCTCTCTTTTCCTGCAGAATGACAGACGTACCAAACAGCTGGACCCATGCAGGGTCTCACTTGGTTGGTCTGTGGGGCTCTAAGGATTTGTAACCCAAAATCCAGACTTACCACAGCGAACAGCATAGTGCAACATCTCAGTAACTCTGCACGACATTTGTGTTTGTGTTTGGAGGATGGAAAGGGGGGGAAAAAATAACAGTGATAACTCAGCCTTGCAATTTAGACTTAACATACTGATGTGTTCACCAGTACAGCAGCCTACAAACTGGAGGGAGATAAGACAGGGGGCTGCAGTCAAAATATGAAGATTAAACAAATAAATACAAATATAAGTACAAAAATGCAAATCCTACAAAAGTCAGCTTTAAGTATTAAGCTTTAAGTGTTTTTAAACCTGCAAAACAGTTGAAATGCTTAAAGGATGTTTTTTTTTTTTTGGTTCAACATCACGGAGGCAAAGAAAGAGAAAAATGCGTATATTCTCTGAAAACATCCTCTCTTTTCTGTCTGCAAAGTTGAAAGTGACAGCCGCAGTACCTTTGTTCTCAGAGTGCAGCTGCAAAAATAGCTTTCAATAATACATTAGGAGGAATAAAAAAAAAACGGAAGCATGTGAGCTGATTTCTGCTCAGCTGTGTATGTGCCAGCCAGGACCTGGAGCTTTTTAATGTGCTGTGCGCCAGCTGTGAGAAAGAGGCAAGCTGGTGAACACCAACTGATCCGCTTGACTTTTGAGATTGCTCTACTTATCAGGCATGAAGTAAAATCATATTCCCCCACATGGATTAGCATCCAACCCAAGCAGGACAATGACTTGAACAGGACGGATGTTCGGGATGCATTCCTGGAATCTTTGCATGCAAATGGAAACGTAATGACTCTGACATGCAAATCGCCTTGACCAACAGAGCATTCACCTGAGGCCACAGTGTGGAGATTTAATTTCTTGAGTGCCCCAGTGTGATAAATAGCAATCCAAATGTTACTTTCCTCCAGGCTCCGTGGAGGCCAGCCAAGTGGAGCACAAGTGGAAAATAAAAGCCTTAGAGGAGATGAGTTCTGGGCGGGCATCAATTATTAAGACATGGATGACAGTCGTGACAGTACATCTGTATCACATCAGGGAGAGAATGTTTTAACAAAGCAAAGTGGCACACTGCTGTAAATATAAGACGAGGGGTTTTAAGTCCTTACTTCTGCTGCTGTGTTTAAGTTCAGATAAAAATCATGCTTAGTGTGTTAGAAAAATTCTTTCTTTTAATGAACGCACTGAGGGATGGATTAAAACAAGTCAACTTTGCAGATACTCAAAAACTATAGCAACAGTGTGAGAACAACAGTAAACTAAAATAGTTCTGGTACATAGATGGACAGATGCAATTGTTTCATTAACTCTTTGTAGGGCATTTAGTGAAATACTTTCAAATCCAAATTTCAAATATCAAGAGTACAGAACAGGACCTTCTTACTTGAGTAACATGAAAAAAGCATTTTCATGTTAAAAATGAAAGTCTTTATTGTTACCAAAAACAGTCACTTGCCCTAAATTGATAAAAATGAGAAAATCGAGAAAAACACTTACAGAAAAGAAAGAAACATTTTTTTTTCCAACATAACCCTCAGAACAATAATGCTGTTACAGGAACTTACAAATTTTATTTTTTGATTTGTTTGTTGACTTTTTAAATTAGCTTTAAACTTTTTTTTACTTAGCTTATTACTTTTTCTTTAAACTCAATTTACAGTTGATAACATATTGCACACAGTTAGCAGCGGTAGATTATTGGTGATATTCTATGAGGCAGTTACACTGACTTTTAAGACAGGGGAGGACCTTTTTGACCCTGCAGACCAAATTTGATTTTGCCTTGTTTTTTGCAAGGTGGTGTTTTCATCTAAGTTACCAAAAAATGACGATAAAGGGTTAACATAAACAGTGAACGGTGTTGGTCATACACCTGACCCTTGAGAAGGACCCCCGATAACATCAAAAGCCAAAAGGAGGATAGTCACTGCTTTTGGTTTGACATAATATCACTTAATCAGGCTAATATAACTCAAGCCTCTGAAAGGTCAATAAAGAGGGGAACAAAGTAATACTTAATGTTACTGTATATGATAAATTATGTATTAATGAAGAGGTCTAGATGAATAGAGGGGTGTAAACAAGAAGGACGGAAAAGTGCCAAAGTTTTCAATATTAGCAATAGGCAGATTGTTAGAGGGTGTGGCGTTTTGTTTATTAACATGGTTTTGTTTGTTTTTTAAGTCGGGTGGACTTAAGTAGACTGTCAAACCAACAGAGACTGTCCTTTCTGAGCCATGAAGAACATGAACTGTTTTCCTCTAGATATTCTATTGCCAAACTTCCCTATTACAAAAAAAAATAAATTAGATGTTATGGTTAAAAAATTTTAACTCGCAGTTTCATGTTAGAGATGAACAAAAAAAAAAAAAACTGTGGAAAACAACCAAAAAAAAAAAAAGAGATTGTTAAAACCATTAAAACTCGGAGCTTCCTGGAAGCCTTCAGTGAGGTTGATACTCTAAATAAGTCCCTCCAGATAATAATTTATTAAACCATATTGTGCACCTCTGCATTGTTGTTTAAAGTTTGTCGTTTACTTTTGATTTCATGTGCTTTCATTAGAAAAATCTCTGCACATAAGGATAAAAATAATGCCTGAGGCCATTCCTCTCTTGTAAACAGTTACATGAGGTCATCTTTATTTTCTGGTCCTTTCCTGCCACACAGATGAGTGTTGTTACTATAAACAGAGGAATAACTGCAGCAGTTTTGAGGAAACATGTAATCTTAGATTTTCACCTCTAATTTGGTTTCCGTTTTGCTTCATAGGGGTGTAATGGATATTTATACTATCTGACTGGTGCTATCATTCACCAGTCTACTTAAACCCTCCTGTTTATCCTGCACTTGTTGCATTTATCTGAAACTCTGCTGACGTGATACCAGATAGGTGTCTGAGCTGAGCAGTTCTCCAGAAAGCTGCAGGTTAGATCACAATGACTCATGTGAGTGTGTACTGTATGAGCCCACTGACTCATCTGTATTTCTTTGTCATGAACAAAAACCACTAAACAACAACGTCTGGCTGACCTAACGAAGCCGTGTTTTTGTCAGCAAACTCAGGCCTGCATTGGGAGAGACTGAGTGGTTGGAAAATACTGCAAAGCCTGATGCATTTTGGACTGATGTGGGAGCTGGAGTGGGTGACCAATCAGTCTGCCTGCTTTTGTATTTCCGCCTTTACTTATTCGTCTCTCTGTGATTTCCTCTTACCCACGAGTGTGTCTGCATGTTGCCAGGTGATAGAGATGGAGTGGTTCATCAGTTATTTTATTTTTTTCATGCAGATGTTCAAAGTGTAGATACTGACAGGTCACGTAATTGATTGGTGAAAAAGCTTTTAGCGGGTGAATGGTGTCATTCAAGCGATTAATACATAGTCTGGCTATGATCTTTGAGGATTTTCACTTATTTTCCACCATTATTTGCAAATAAATTCTTTAAAAGTCAGACAAAATGATTTTCTCAAATTTTTTTTCACAT
>JAUZNJ010048475.1:0-17970 GCA_034780135.1 Jordanella pulchra
TGAAAAATTAATGCAACACTGGATGGAAATAAATCTTGTGACACTGCAGAAGCTTATTGAAACAATGCCACAGCGAAAGCGGCTGTAACCAAAGCTAAAGGCGTTTCAACAAAATATTAGAGAGTGTGACCATTTTTGGTGGTGACTTTTTTTTTGGCCAGGAAGTGTATTTGATAATTATTAGAGTAGTAAAGGGAAATCATAATTGGGGTCTGCCATTAGCAATGCATAGGAGGGCACTGAGTGCCTCAAACTGCCTCTATAGAAGGTAAAACTCAGTGTTTCACTTCTCTTTTAAAAGATTTTAATTATGGAAGCAGACATGCATCCCTAATCAAGCATGCCAACAGACAGGTTTCATGGCTTAAGATAAAGGTTTCACATTTGGTGGCCTCACAAGTCATCTGGTCCCTCCACTGGTCTACAAGGTGTAATGTTTTAGTGTTGTAGATTAACAAAAAAAAGATCTGAGACAAAAATTTAAGCTGCTTCTTAGCAACACTATGCCATTTTCAAAGTAATTAGCCTTTTTTTTTAAAGCATCAATAACATGATAACAGTAATAACATAGTCTTATGTTTAATCTCAAACAATAAACCATAGTTCACAATATGTCAGGTTTGTGTGTCCAGGTCCAAGGTGCTGACACTAAATAGCAATTCCCAGAAGACTTTAAACTGCTGAAAGCCACAATTCTTTTTGGAAACCATTTGCTTAGAACTGCCTTTGACTGTTTAACCGTTAGCTCAGGTATCATTAGTTTAGGTTTGTGATCCAACAGGTTTCATTTGCCTTACTACCTGCTTTTATCATGTTTTTTTTTTTATCTTTACTTGCTTTCATTCTGTTTTTTTTTTCCTTCTATTTTACTGTTTAATTAATGTAAAGCACTTTGAATTGTTTTTGTACTGAAAATTGCCTTTCCTTGTTTGGTGAATTAACTTGATTATGATGTGTAAGTCTTACGTTTTTTTATCGGCAGAAAATACAACATGAAAATATCTACAAAAAGACCCAAAACTTGGAGATCATGGGTATGACCCCAGCCTAACATCGTTCCGTGTTAAAAATCTTTAGTGTTGTGTAGACTTAAACTTTTCTTACACCCTCAATGCATCTTTAAAAATAGAAAATTAGAAATGAATCAGTGGATGCTTGTGGTGGATATAGGTGTTTGTCTGTCTGAATCTGTAATGTTTATCTTGTCTTTGCAAAATATTCTGAATCAATTCTAAACAAGAACTAAATATAAAATTTCTTTACCTGCCTTTAAATAAAAGTGTAAATTAGAAAACCTGTGGTTTAAGCCGTGATTCTGATGCAAATTAAATACTTTAGTAGTACTGAAACGCCCAGATTATGCAAATTTATTGTGGAGTTTGACATGAAATATGTCGTAACAAGCGGTCGTGTGACAGGAACACGCTCGATACACTTCTAAGTGACACTGCTTGCTGGTCAAAGCTGTGTTGAGCACACTGACTGTAGCCTAACATCACTACATTACTGGACTGACCTGAACTTTCAGGAAAATGCTAAGAAAACACAAAACAAAGATAGGATGATGTATTCTAGATGGTCTCAGAGCTTTCAGGTTACAGATAAGGGTTTATTTTCTTCTTTAATTTTTTTTATTAACTGGGTCTTTTTGTAGTTATTCTGGTTTAATTCTGATATGTTGTCTCAAAATTATGATTTTTTTAGTTAATAGATTCATGTTTACTCTCTCTCGCCCCCTGCTGGTATTTTGCCTTCTGTCTTCCTTCTGCCCTCCCCTCTCAACTCTCACACAAGTATATTAAATCAGTTGAGTAGGTACTCTGTTGCTAGCTGTTGCTACATCCAGGAATTAAGAATTAAGTTCTTTTCTATTGACAGCTAAACCACTGTTTTATATGGTTACTCTTTGTTGCCCCCCAGTACCCCTTTCCGTTTCCCTTAGCTCCTTTCTAGCTGCTTCTTTCCACACCTGCTTCCAATTCTTTGGCTGCAGCATATATATATATAATTGTATAGTTTTTATCAATGTTTAAATATTAAATATAATTGATATATGAAAGTAGTCCATAACATCTTTATTTGTTGTATATTAAAAGCCTACAGAAGTCTTCAACAAGCAGATCAGAAGCGAGGTTCTTTTTGAGGAGATACAGTTTAAACCATTTCTCTGCTAATTTTTCAAGAGGGATTTAAGTGATTAAAACATCCAGAAATTATTATACAGGTGAATACACAGTGGATTTTGATAAATGATTTAGAATTTTATCAGTTTGTGTATTTGACAAATATTTAAAACCCACATATTTTATAAAAACATATTATTTATAAAATGTTACAACTTCAATAGAAATATTCAGGCTTCTTTGAGACATTTATATTCCCACCATGCCCCTGAGTAGGCCCAGAGTTTTAGAGAAGGATGCTGTATCTTCCTAATCTGAGTCAGACAATTCCATATTTCTGAGAATTCAGTGCAATTGCTCTTAAAGTCATTTAAAAGTCAGATGTCAGATCAGCAACTGAGATCAGTATCAATAGATCAGAGATCAATATTCTAAAGAAGAACTAAGTAAAGAAGAGACAAATAGCACATGAAAAGTCTTATAGGGTGATACCAATACTTAAAATCATTTCTCTAAGTCAGACTACGTCTTAAAAATCTGCTCTGCCTTCAGTGTCTCTGTAAGTGGAGCAAGTGAGCCCAGACGGGCCATACAGGTAACAGAGTTTATTTTGTGTAAGTCATCCACAGCCATCTTAATCGAGCTGCTCCAGCTGTAGAAATCATCTTCCTGCAGTATCCCAGGGTTCCATTCCTCCTCCCAGTTGATAGTGCTGTTGACATATGTCGGTTGGACATTGACATACCAGTGCAAATCCCAATCTGAGGGGTATCCCAAGTTTGCCAGACATGTGAGGGTGATGTGCTCTTGTTGACGATCCTCACTGGTGAGGGGCGGCAATGTCAGGATAGGAGGTAAAACATCTGAAAAGACAATGAGCAACTTAAAAGGAAGGAGCAGCCCATCTGGCCATCAAATTCTTATTTTTACTACTGCAACAGTGCCCTCTAGTGAACATTGGCATAAATGTTCTCTGTTTACAGTTGTTAATCTCAAACAAAAATAAAATATATTATACAAATAAAGCCCCATCTAAGGTGTTTGTCATCCTGGTAAAGATTTACAAAAGACCTTAACATATGTTCAGTTTTTGTTGCAGTGGCATGGTCTCACAATAACTGATATTAACATTTAAGATTTGGGTACATATCTTGATTTTTAAAATTCTCTATATTTTAAATTGAAATTTAGTGACCAATACAAAACTTTAATTATCTTATATATATCTATATATATATATATAGATATATATACACACATATATATATATCTATATATATATATATATATATCACAGTCAGTTAAAGTATTATTTACTTGTTGAAGATTATTGTCCATTGTGTGTAATTCAGTTTAATTCCAAAATACTTTATTGAACCATATGAATCATACACTTGCAATTCTAAATGGCAAACTAAAACCAGAATTTTCAAAAAAGAAATAAATTAATCACCATGTCGGGATATATTTATCCTTTACTGAGATTCATTACTAACTAATTATCCTATGAATTATTTAATAATTATTTTTACAGAAGTTAACAGACGGTTTAAAAAAATGTCTTAGTTACAGTTATGTGAAGGGATTGTTAGGTATGCCAATAACTACATTTTGAACATATCCATTGTGATATCTACTGAAAAGCTGTAGGGTGAGCCGAAGAGAAGAAAGCAAGACTAAGACTATA
Source organism: Jordanella pulchra (assembly GCA_034780135.1). Taxonomy (NCBI): domain Eukaryota; kingdom Metazoa; phylum Chordata; class Actinopteri; order Cyprinodontiformes; family Cyprinodontidae; genus Jordanella; species Jordanella pulchra. Next base: position 3,811 of record JAUZNJ010048475.1, read on the forward strand.
TGACTGTCCATATTCTACAGAGATTTTTTTAGAGGAATGGGCAAAGATCCTTCTATTTTAAAATGTATGATCCCCTGACAATGCTAATTAAATGTAAAAATTAGAGGATGGATTTTTTAATATCTTTATTGTAGCACTAACTTTCTACATATATCAAAAGACACTCTTTACTAGGGTTGCCGACAAAAGTAGGAGGTACTGTAATTCACACATGAACTTAATTTGGATAACCTTTATTAAGGTGGTTTTAGATTAAACATTGATGCCAAAATACTGCAAGTATTTGATTAAATTAACCAAAATATACTGATTTCTGATCAGTCCTTATGCTGACCAGGTCAACATCATGACTGCAAGTTTAAGATGAATATAGTTTGCTATTGGAAAACATGCAGAAAAACAAAGTTGAGCTTAAACATTTTAAATGCCTCACCTATAATATGGAGGCTAACCATTCCAGTTAGGATTTCGTTCCCCACTATGTTGACAGTATAATTTCCAGTATCCTCCAGTTTTACAGAGGTCAAAGTCAGGTGTCCATTGGCTGAGTCAACAAAAGCTCTACCTTTGTAAGGTTCACTCACAAGGAAACCTGATGGCTGTAGAGTAGCAATGTTAACAATGCGTTTTTTATTATTCTTGAAATTCCAGATTATAACGTTGCTTTGTTTTGTCTCAACCAGGATATTCAGGGTCTTGTTTTCCCCCAAATAGGCTTCCAATGGACTGTCTGGTAAAACCTTTCTACCAGCACTATACCCTGTAAAAAGACATAAAGCGTTAGTCTTTTATCAACCTTTACAGTTTAGGTAAGTCTAAAAGTTACACAAGCAGAAGTGAAGTGAAACTATAATAAGGAAAACCATTTTCCACTTTTGTCTTTATCTCAATTCAGCTAAAAGAAACAATACTGAACCTTAAAAGCTAAAAGACATGAAACAAATCATTATAAAACAGGCAGTTTATAGACAGTTAATGCAGCAAATTAATCAATCAGATATAGATATTTAGCCTCACCAAGAAAAAAGAGGGGGAGCACAAGTGATTTGAAGATATACAGATCCATCTGATCCCTCATGTCTATCTGTTTCGTAGCAGACAGACAGTCACAGGAGGGAGGTTGTTGCAGTAATATTTACAGAGCAAATACAGGGAATTCAAACACCAACAGGATCAAAGACACCTGAAACCAATCAATCAGTTTCAACCCGTGTAAAAAGGTTGTTTTTCTGCTTTTGTGGAAGGCAGCTCTATACACATACACACACGTGTGTAGATATGTATATATATATATATATATATATATATATATATATATATACACACACGTGTGTATGTGCGGATTAATGTATCTTACAATTGACCATCATCATGTATTTATATTTGCGTTAAAATATCTACCTATAGATAGACAATAAAGATTATTCATTGCATATAAGCCCCAACGTTCGTACAGACTTTTTTTTTAAGATAGTGATTTTAAAAAGTTTGAGATCCATGGGAATTTGTCAATAACTTGCTTTTTAGATTTTTGTGGTTCCGTTCCTTCCTTATTCCACTAGGTGGCAGCACCATGACTAAAATAAATTACTTCTTTTTTTTGACAATTGTTTTCTTGTTCTCAGGGAGATTTTTAAAAAACATTATTTTGAGTGACTTTTCACAACTTTAATGCCTGTGTGACATTATCCTGATTTATACTTCTTTGATACATGATAGTATCATGCTGCAATTAACAATAATTACAAAGTACATGTGTAAATATTTTTTTAAAAATCGGAAAACATAAGAATAAAAATATGCATTACAATCTGTAGTTAGCTTGAAAGACTCTACCACAAGCGGATACATACAATTTATTTAACTTCAGCATTTCTATAAAAAACAGCAAAAAAACAAACAAACAAACAAACAAAAAAACAGATGAATAAGCGCCTATTATCAAAATGTTGCTGGAAGTGACAGGGTGTGAGTAATGCAGGAGTGTCGCAGATAAAGTAGGAGGAGTGTGTCTGCATGTGAGTGGCGCAACGTTGACTACACCTTCCTTAGGTGTGGCCCTCTAAAAGCAGCAGGTACCTCCGTAATTTCTTTACTGTGTTTCTCTGCTGGAAAGACTTGAACCGTCCACGATGGATCTGACTTTATCGCTTCTTTTTCTCTTCTCTTTTACTGGTGAGGCTAAATCATTTGTTGTTATTAAAGCGCTCTAGAGTATTCATCCTAAGACTCCTTTTCTAATAACTATTTATTAGCCCTTGCTCTCGCTGTTTCGTTTAAGTTTATGGTGGATATAGCTACTACAACTCGACAATATGAATGTAAAAACAGCTTTGTTTCTGACATCTGTTTTTGTTTACCCACAGGATGCTGTGTAGGAAAAGACATTCTGCCTGACGGTCCTTTGGATGTAATTTTGGGGCAAGATGTAACTATTAAAACGCTGCATAAAAAGGAGACTGGTGACGTATTTCTCTGGAATTTCAGCGACGGGACCGAGCAAATTAATATAGTAACTTTGAGCGCAGAAAAAGTGAACCTGAACGTGCAGTATAAAGACAGAGCTCTTTTTAACATCACCAACGGGTACCTGACTCTGAAGTCCCTAAAATCACAAGACAGTGGGGATTATAGCCTAAGCATTGTAAGTGAGGATGGTACTCACGCTGGAGAGATTAAAGTCCGCGTTCTGGGTGAGTAGTTAACTCTTAATTTTATTTGAATACCTACATTGCTCCAAATCTTCACACACCTTCGTTAACAGATAATTAATCATCCACTTTTAAACCACTGAGTAACATTTGAAATGCTGCAGACATCCTGTTTGTTTCCTGTCTAAAAGTAACTGTCACACCTGAGAGGCTTCTGAGAGCAGGTATTCCTCCGCCACCTGAAAATCAGGTATCGCGGTGTAGATTAGGCGTCACCTTGAAAATAAACGGACAGGCCAGCCATCTAACAGGGCCTAAGTTCCATGGCTGAGTAATATAAAATGCCGCTCAGACTTTTCTGCCCATTGTTTACGCTCTTTCTGTGTTTATACATCCATTGTAAGTGTGTAGAAGAGAATAATCACGAAAAAAGTAGCTGTAAACGCCACCAGTCTTGTCCACCGTCAGGGCGTGTCTCATATAGCAGGCTACTGAAGGCCTACTGCTGCTGGAATCTGTCGTTGCGGTTTCGTTTGGACCCAGCTAGAATAGCTTTGCCTTCTTTGCCCCCATTACTCTATGTTTTTTATTACTTTCCTTTTCAAATAAATAAATACAATTGAATCCTTGTTGTTTACAACTTCAAGTTGATTAGAGTTTGTAGGAACTTACTATTGATGGTAAAGGCTAAGGAGGTCCATCCCCTAAAGTCGTTACGCACCAAGCTGACTAAAGTCCTACATTAACTTCCCATTCCTCACAAGAGTAGGATGGTTGTGAGACTGAAGCAAACAGTGGCATCTTGGGGTTACCTAGTCTCCAAAATAACTCTTACCCAAATCAACTTACTGGTTTGCTTTGGAGGCATATTGATTTACAGGCTTTTCCGTCCAAACAAGTGTAAAACATTTGAACATTTTGAGCCTGTGTACATCAAAATTAAGCTTCTGATCAATAAACACTCCATGTAGATTTGTTTTGGAAAACAAAAATTGAATTCAATTGAAAGCTACCATGCCTATACTGAATTATGGCAGTGTAGCTCTAATGCTGTGGGCTTGCTCTATTTTCTCCAAATGCCCAGGGAACCCTGATAAATTGCTTAGCAATATGATGTATTTTAATAATCTTTAAATAAAATCCTGGTTGATTGGTGAAATGGGATCTTCAGCTGGAAATGTTTCTAAAACAAAGGTACAGAAAAGGTTTACACATCACAAACTCAACCTTTCTTCCGTTGCCAAAAAGTCACCAGACCAGATCTAAATGGAACTTGTTTGGTGACCAGAAAAAAGTGTTCTTAAGAGAAATCATGATTTAAAATGACTGTTTATTCAACAATGACGAACGAATGCTCATGCTGTTTTTGGTCACCTCCAGAAGTGCAGAAAATGTAGACCTGTCCTACTGGTAATATAATAAACGCAACCTGAAGGTAGAAATTTTAAACTCTACTTTAGTGCAAAATTATACTAATTTGATGTATTAACTTTGAGGCATTTTACACTTTTTTACTTCAAATCTTTCCTGCACTTTGCAGACCAATCCACCTTACATGTTTTACATCTGTACACTTTAAACAGCCAAAATGGTTCTTCAAGTTGGAAGTTATTTAATAAATTCTCTTGTGTCTTTAGTCGGTTGCTGTTTTCTCTCTATAAAGCAGACCTGTAAGTTAGTGTAACAGTGAGTTAAGGAACTCATACAAGTCTTTTCATATCTGGCTGCCACTCCTTTACATTGTTCCCACACACCCCCCGTTGCCTAATCTACAATATTCTCATGTCACAATCATCGTTCAATTCCGCATTATTGGTAACCAGTTAGGCAGGTCTAAATGTTGCAATATTTTGTCCGTTTTTATTTGCTGTATTGATACTTTGCTTTCAAGCAACAAATACAACACAACAAAGAGGACTAAGCCCTGGGCGGGTCCGGGATTACGTCTTTGCTTGTCATTTAGAGTTGGATTGTATCTTTAAAAGAACATTTTTAAGATCTTAACCAAAATAATCAGATTAAGACACAATTCATGTACGGATTTCAGTAAAAATTAGATTTAACGTGGTGAAATAAATTCCTCCCAACTTTACTTTATATTATCTGTTTGAAGTTTAGGTTGAAAATTAAGAATTTTATATTTGACTATGAGAGTATGCCAGTCTTAAAGTTCTTCTGTTGTTCTTTCTGTCTATATATTTAGTGATTTTATTTGCCTTGTCATTTTTTTTTTTCTCTGCAGAGCCTGTGACTGACGTTGTGATTAAGTCAGACATGCCTGAAGCCATCGAACAAAACAGCACAGTGGTTCTAACCTGCTCTTCTAAAGGCTCTTACCTTTCCTTCACCTGGTTAAACAAAACCAAGATTATTCATGATAATGGCGACCGGATAACCCAGAAAGATGCTGAGGTTCTTTTTAATTAATTTGGATTTCATTAATTTTATTTTTTAATCATTTAATACTATCAATCCAGAGCTGTTATGTTTAAATATTAATGTGATGTTTTAAAATAATAAATAAAAGCTTGGCATCTACTAAATTTCACAGAGAAAAAAAATATTTTTGTTGTCATCTATAGTTTAGCTTCCCTTTGGAGGAAAAAAAGTAGAACAAGAAAAGGGGAGATGCAACAAATTAATCACTGTCAATATGTTGTTTAGAGCTTACACTTAGTAAGGAGTGCTCATGATTATTTTTTTTGTAATTTTCTTTTTGGATTGTAATACAGGATAAAAAATCCAGTAAGCTGACCATCAGAGATGTGACGAGGAATGACCTTAGGGAAATCCTCTGCACTGCAAACAACACACTGGAAAAACAGACCAGCGCACCTTTCAACCTCACAGTCCACTGTAAGTTATTTCCCAGTAGGGTTGGGCAATACGAATTAAAAATCGAATCTCTGATTAAGCAAAATTAGTTTTCATGCTTAGGTTTCATAATAAAAACCACAAATGACATGTATTGCTTTCAAAAACTAGCTTTGATCTCAGTCATCCCCTCTAGGAGGTGACATTTATTTAAAGTGCACTGGAGTTCAAGGCAACATGCTGTAAAATAACAGAACAACTAATGATATATAACACGATACATGTTTGCAGCTAGTGGTATCCCACAGGGAGCGAGTTTAACAGTTATGAGTACACCTCTAAGAACAAAAAGTGGTGACCTGATGTCACTCTAATTTATTGAAGCCCAAGGAAAGCATTGGTAAAACAAAAATCCAGATTGTCCAAAAATAAAATTGTCAATTAATCATTTTTATTGGTAGGAGATGAAAAGTTTTTAGGGCCTAAACGATAAAACTGAAACTCTTGGGGATAAATAACAGGATAGCAGAGATATATTACACAAAACTTAGAATATGTGTTTAAAAATGTTATGATTATGAATTTTATGATTTTCGGTGTTCATTGTTTGGCAGGTTACACTGCCCATGAGCTCCATACCTGTCTGACAACTAAAGGTCACTGAGAGCGAGTGTCTGTCACTCCACCCCAACACGCCATTTGTCATAAATAGTTAATCTACATGGTTTCTTCTTCAAAGTCGCACCCAAATATGAGAATTTACTTTATTATCTAACATTATTCATGTAAAGAATTAAGCACAGTTCAAATTCTATTGAAAAAAAAAAAAAACTTATGGTAGCAGCCTCATAGCAATCTAAACTACTGATTTTACAACACTGTGTATGTTTGCAAGGTTCAGCCTGTCCTCTAAGGCTAAAACCACACTGTGTACACAGCAGCCTACACCTTTACTCTTTCAGCATGAATAACCTGAAAGGCAGGCAAACCACACCAACCACAGTTTAAGCTTTTTATTTATTCAAAAGCTTCCCGCTACAATTCAAGAGGGCTAAGGTCAAGTTAGATTGGAAGAACAAAGAATCTTGGCCATTTAAAGAGGAAATCAAATTGAAAATATAATTTTTGTAACTTTTTACTTAAAGTCTTAAAGAGACTTGAAAGGGCTTGAGTTAAATCCATTCGCTTTCATGTGTCATGGCCTGTTGTTACTCTTTTATGTGGTAAGGTCCATTAATAAAGTTGAATCTGCGGATTATACTTTAATTAACACTAAGCCATCCACAAAGAGCCCTTCTGGTGCATACTATAGTTGTAAACCTACACAAATACAACTTCAAAAAAAAAAAAAAAACAACAACAAAAAACAATGAGTAATCATAAAGATAAATAGACGTTTTTGAGACCATCATGTATTATTTGCAAAATATTAACCCACCAAACCTAAGTGTTTTATTATGTGTTTGTGTTCCTTAGATGGCCCTGAAGCTGTCACCATAACTCCATCTTTGCGTGCGGAGTATGTGCCTTCCAAGTCCAATTTCAACCTAACATGTTCAGCCTCCTCCAGTCCCTCAGCCGACTTCACCTGGTTTCACAACCAGAAGGAAATAACGGCCAAAGGTCCAGTCCTCACTCTGAAAGTCATTGAGGAGCAGGGATTTGGAAAGGATATGGCTGACTACAAGTGTGTTGCTGAAAATGCTAAGACCAAACGTTTTGTCTCTTCTTCTGTTGTCAAATTCTCTGTGATGGGTGAGTCAACTTACTTGAGAAGAACCAATGTTTGGCATAACGTTCTGTGCTTGTTCTTTACCATTACATTTTGATCTAGAATATTAGCGTTCTTGAAGCATTTCATTGTGGTCTTATTTTATCTGTACTTGGGCGCAAAAGAATATTTTTACTACTTGTTTTTTTTGTTTTTCTTATTGCGTAGTTGTTTGTTTTCTGTGTGCCAAACCTGCTACGTTAGTGAATGGTCTTTTATTGTGCCCTTAGGAGTTTTTTTTTTTCTAGTCTTTGGCTGGGAGAGAAAGCAGAAGCTTGACAGTTGGACCTAATGTGAAAACGGAACTGGTTCACCTTTTGTTTTTGGGTGACTCATGTCATCCTGGGCATGTTTAAACAGCATTAAAGTAGAGAATCTCCAGCAGTAAAGTTAAAACAAGAGAACTTTTTGATTCATCACCATTCATTTTTATTTCAAGAAGATTTGTTATTTCACTCTCTCAATAATGTTGTGGCAAATAAAGTGGGATTTGGAGAAAAAAGTCTGTCATAAAAATAGGACCTTGTGTCTCATTTATAAAGGTTAATATATAGAAAGCAGGGACTGAAAAATGAGGACATAGATTGTTTAAAGGAGATAATGGCTTTCCTCTCTTTCCTAATGCTCCCAGAGTCCATTTCTGGATTAAAAATCACTGGTCCAACTGGTGTCCTCATGGCGGGGAACAGCTCTGCTAACCTCAGCTGCCAGGCGACAGCAGGCAAGGTTATGAAGAGAGTCTGGATGAAGGATGGCAAAGCCTTTTCCGCCAGCTCCCGCATAGTCTTCTCCAGTGACAGTAGCTCCATTTTTATCAAAACGCTCCAGAAAGAGGACAATGGAAACTACACATGTGAGTTCAGCAACTATGTCAGCGAAGAAAAGGCCCACTTCACGATGGTGGTCAATTGTAAGTGTTTGCCTAAACATTTCTGTATTTTATTGTTTATTTGACATGGGGTTTATAGTATATTCTTTACCTATTTTTTTTTTTTTTTTTATCCAGATGGTCCTGAAACAGCCGAGGTGACGGGTAAACCTGAAATAGAGTTGGACGACGATTTAATGCTCAAATGTTCTGCCCCATCAGTCCCTCCTGCCAAGATTATCTGGAAGTTAAATGGCACAGTCCTCCCTATTGAAACAAAAGCTGTGTTGAACCTTAAGGCTGTCGAGTACAAACACTCGGGGAAATACATATGTGAGGCAAGCAATGCTGTCACTGGCAAGATCACCACCTCCCTCCCCTTCGTGCTCATTGTCAAAGGTAAGCTTGTTGTGTAGATTAGTTATTGTATTAGCAGTAAATCAAGAGTGTCGGCTACATGCAATACATGGCATATCTTGTTTTACCAAGTTAATATTTGTTATCCTTTCAACCTTTTTTTTTAAATGTCAGTCATCTGCCACTAAAACCAGAGGCCTAGCACTCCAAATAGCACTTAACTATAATATTTGTTTGTATGACATCATAGTGCGTCAAAGAAACCTGACTGGTTCCTGACTCAATGGTTGCCGTATACTTACCTGAAAATCATCACATGTCCATGACAGAATACTCAACGGGTCTCATTTAGAGTAATAGTAGAGTTAAAGCACTGACACATCGCATTTCCTGGGTGGGGAAAATTTCAAACCAAACATGGGAAGAATTGCGTGATAAATAAAATATTAATTTAAGTATATGTGAGCTGTATCTTATCCTACACAACAAACGTCTACGTCTTTTTTAGACATCTTATTGAGAAAACAACAAATAACCCTACTGTAATGTCATATAAATAAATAAATAAAAGTGGTATTTCTACTGAAAGAATGCAAAAGTGTTGATGAAAACACATATTGGTGAGAAACTATATGCTATCAGAAAAGGCTTGCCAAACCTAAAGCTAATCGTTGCTCTGTGTAACTTGAAGAATCTAATTGCTGGAAGACTGTCTTCTTGTTAACTTTGAGAATGTTAATTAAGGTTTAACAATGTGTGTTAACAATTGAAAAAGGGTAAAGTGTTGAAACTTTTTTTTTTTTTTGGCAATTTTTATAAATTAATGCCTTACATGGCAAAAAAAAATTAACAACTTTTTTATGACATCCTACATGCAGCAATTATATTATAATTATGCCACACGTGACCAAAAACATCTCTGAATCTGAAGCATCATAATAAACATCAGTCAAAAATTGAGTAAGAAAACTTTGCATTAATGGCAAATTCAGTATTCAACTGCAATGTCAGAATCAGCTGATATCCCAACACTGGTGTGTGCCAGGACTTGTTTTGATGGTTGTTTGGGATTATAGGATTGTATAAGTTAATGTTCTAGCATTAAAGGAAAAAAGGCAGTCAAACCTCCTGCTCCCTAATGGTATTGGAAGAACGTTTGATGCCTAAAACCTTAAAGAAATCTTAAACCAGAGTCTTTAAATATACAAGCTAAACATTGTTCATACATGCCTTGAATTTTGCAAAAACAATTTAAAGTCAAATGCTTATACTGTATATCAGAGTAATATTTTGCACAATTTAAATGGTGGCAATTTATTTCTAGATATTTTTATTTAATACAAAAAGAGTCTTAAGATTATAGATGTCAATGTGTTTTTTTTCTCCTTTGGTTGATTTAGAACTGGATGTATTTTTTCTTTTTCTTTAGAAATGATTATTTCTGTAGAATATGTTGACATTATCAGCTTTGGAGATCGTTTCATTTAAAACATTCCTATGTTGCTGTAACACTATCTCTCATGATCAGACAGTTATACTTGTTTTTTTTCTATTTCTGGGCTGAGCTTATATTTACCACTACTTGAAGGGCACAGAATATACCGGGTCTTATCAAAGAGCAAAAACATGTTTCTGTGGTAACTAAAATGTTACTGTTACTATGTGGTGTTTTTGCAGGGGAGATAGAAGAGGGTCTTTCAGACGGAGCTATTGCTGGCATCGTCATCGCATGCCTTGTTGCAGTTGGAGCCTCTATTGCTTTGTTCTTCTACTGCAGACAGAAACTACCGTAAGTACTCTTTGCCTTTCGATACATATGGTTGGCTTTGCAGTTTTGACTATTAACAGATAAAAACAAAAAAGACAATGAGTGTATTTGATTAAGAGGTGGACTGATATTTTGAGGATGCCAAAAATCAAAGTTCATTGTCAGTTTTCTATCTTCTATTCTTCAGGGAATATTTTTTTAAGCAGAATCCAGTTTATTGCACTTTAGTTAATGAAAAGGTCCAGAGTAAGTTCTTGGTCGAATTCTGCAACAGAAAATTGTGCAAATCATCTAGATAGTTTGTGCACAGATGGATTGAATGATACAGTGGAAAAAAATAAACAGAACTTTTATTGTCTTTAACATCCTGCTGGATCCAAGGTCCAGTTGAAGCAAGACAATTGCAGGAAGACAATGAAAGAATGAACTGTTTTTTTCCTGGGTGTGTTTCCTACATCACTGTGAACCTATGTGTCTTTAACTGATTTGTCTTTAAATACTAGAGAAAGCTGTTGTTGTTTTTGCCTCCGATAAAAGAAAAAAATCTTCATAGTTCTTGCTTTGTCTTTAATATCTCTCTTTTTTTATGTGTTTCTAAATATCTAGACCACTTTGAGACTTTTTATCGAATTCTTGCCCTTTTCCTAGCGTTGGTAGCTTGCAACATGTTATGATGATGCGCAAATACAAAATTTAGCCTATCACTTACAACACGGACATTTCATTTGTTGCAATAAAAAAATCTTAACACTTGATCCAAATCATTTCACTGCTGAAAATCTGTGTAGAGAGACTTAACTTTAAACCATCACCACAAATTTTACATATGAAATGGAGTCCTGACTATCAAAAGTGCCCTATTAAATTCGGGCATAGTCATTACCACCTGCTGAACATTTAATTCAATTGTTGGCAGATGTGGACTGAGCTCCTTAAGTCAGAAAATTACAAAATCCAGCCTCTCCTCTTAAGAGGATATACCATATACAAGGATTTTTTTTTTTTTAAAGAAAAATTCAAACACCCAATGTCACCAATCTCAATAAAGAAGATGCTGATCTGAAGCATATTTTAAGAATAAGCATTGATAAAAACTTTTCCAATGAGATTTCTCCTGTTGCTGCTGTCTGTTTGGGATAAAGTATTCTTCAATTGAATTAAAGTGGTCATTAAAGAGTTTTAAAGTGCTTTGAATAATACTCCTTTTTTCTGCCTGCTTTTTTAAAAAACACAATTATAATAAGCTGTTCAACACATCTCTAAATATTTGCAAACAGACAAATTTCCCATATCCTTAATCTAAGATGCTGTATAAGCTTTGATTCAGCCAGCTGACACCAGCAACAGGAGGGGGAGGGTTGATGTTGCGTTACTTCGGTTCACTACTGCGCTTCTATAGATACTCGATTAAAACAAATTTTTTGAATTGTCAGAACAGTATAAGAGAAAAATTGAGCCAAATAAAAATGAGTTGAGACCATTGTTTCACCAATGCATGTCACATTCTGTAAAGAAAACGAAAATAACCACATCCTGTGACATGTCAACATAATGAATTGCCACAGAAACTGCCACCATGAGTTAAATGGGTGAGTCCGTGACACATTTTCACATTCCGCACTTCAAGGAGAGGCAGCTGGTCTTACAGTAATACATAGAAACAAATGTCAAACTCCTTGTCATTCTTTTAAGCATTTACAATAAATTCAATTTTTATTTGGTGTGTTCATTTCTAGTAGCCACTATAGATCAGATTAAAAAAAGTAGCCATTTACAATTCAATAGATTTAAATGCCGTTAACCAGTTCTATCGAAATGGAAGTGCGGTATGTCCAGTTCAGCAGGATTTGTTGTGGAAGCATGCAATCAACAGTCATGTTGTACGCAATTCTGCTTTCTGTGAGTTCCAAAGAAATAAGAAGAGAAAAACGTCCAAATGTACTTTCTGTTTAGGTCAGACTTTTTGTGGCATGAGGACAGCCAAGGATGCACAAGAACTGTTTTATCCCTCATCAAATAACGTGTGTGTAAATTGAAAGAATAACTTCAACACATTGTTTGATTACTTTGAGTTACCATTTGGCTGTTAAAACGATCCGCTAAAAGTGCTTGTTGTTTAGGGTGGGAGTGTCAGATCATGTTCTTCAACTAAACCTTTTCTTCCTTCGTTGGCTTTTAACAAATCTCCTGTCAGGATTATCTGATACTACGGAGGTCATCAGGTGTCAAATTTAGAGGTTGTGAGGGTGGGGGTGTTAGTCTTTGAAGTACCTCCCATTGCCTCAAGGTCTTCAGAGGTAATAACTACCCATCCATCCAGTATCGTCTTCATCAAGCTCCATGCTGTTTGTGTTAAGCGGAAACCTATTGCCATGCAACAACACAAATCTTTCTCTGGAGTTGTGTCCTTTTATTGTGTTCCGAGAGATGGAATCAGAAGCTTAAAACAAGCCTCTTATTCCTTCAGCCTAAAGGTTTTGGATTCACTAGTTTAAAATCACTAAGGGGACGATTTTTCTTCTTCCTTTTTTTTTGTTTTTGAAGATGGTTAGGTTGAGTCTTAATGTCCTGCTGTCACGAGTTCTTTTGTGCATGGGAGGTTTGTTTTGGGGATTTGATTGGTCACTAGTCAAGCTCTTTAATCTTATCTTGGAAAAAATGCTCTTCTTTGGGCAGATCAACCTGCAGCATGGTTACTAGGGTGGTCTAAAGAAATGCCTTGCTTTGTGACACGACGGTGAAACCCAAACAAACCTGAATAGCTCTCTAATCTTGCAGTTTAGAATTTAGCTGCTTGTGCAGATTATTTTGGTCAAACAAAACATTTGAGAGTATTTTGTGCAGGTAGATTATTAAGGGATTTTTGAGTGTTATCAAAGATCTAAACAAAGACTAGAAATCAACTAATCCATCTATTACATTGTGCCCTCTATGGGAAGACCAACAACTGCCAGCAGCTGTGACAACCAGAATTGGGCTTGTTTAACAGTAAACAAGCTGCTGCGTATAAGGAGTCCCTTATTTTTTTATAATACTATGCAAGGCTATGTAAAGCTCTTTAACATCAAAACGAATTAGTATAGTCTATTGGCCTGCATGGTTGCAATACTTTTATCAGTTTAATCATGCCTTCAGTCAGGCCTGCATAAATTCTTAGTCATCTGGGTCATGGCAGCCAGAAACAGGCTTACATTTGAAGGTAACTGGACTTCTTCTCAGTTTATTCAGAAGTATTTTAACCCTTTTCAACTTGTTGAAAAAACATGTTTTAAACCTGGAAACAACGTGCTTTTAGTGGCAGTGGGAACACCTCACTGACCCGTTTAAAATTGAGTCAAACTAATCGGCAAGTGACCCGGATTAAAATCAAATGGGTCGGCTCCAATCGGCATTAAGTGGGAACAACAAAGCCGAGTTGACCCGCTAATTTACATGATACTATTGAGCACAACGTACGGATGTCAACATATCACGCCAGTCTGATCTAACAAGCCAAAACAGTAAACATGGCGTAGCGTGGATGAGAGAGATTCTGACAGATAAAAGAGCTAAACAATAAACCACATGTACTAATTCCTGACTTCCTTTAATGTTGCTCTCCATTGTTTACCTTCTGGATTTCTGTCCATCTCTGTCTGCAACAGAGGCCACACTGCTTGCGAACGTGGGTCAAACTTGAGCCAAATACCGATTTTAGCTGTTAGTCAAATATGTCAGCTTACAATTGAAGAGCTGGATGTCATCAAAACTTATGTAAATGTAAAGATAACCTGACAAATCCTTTTGGAAATATAATGTACCTCGCAATGATCTGGTTCAGGGGCTCCAAGCTGCTAACTGCAAGGTCTATCTGATAAATTAGTCCATGAGTATATTTGTATATTTAAACATTAAGCTTTGAGTTGTAGAATTAAGGTCTGATGTCTTCCTC
>JAUZNJ010048475.1:18070-31290 GCA_034780135.1 Jordanella pulchra
ATATTTAAGCCACAGGTGCACAGTGATATTAACTTAGAAAAAACACTGCCTCAACTTGTGCAACACTGAAAAACCACCCATTTAAAACATTTCACAATTCTTTTCATAGTGTTTAATGGATAACAATCTACAAATAAAGGTTACCCATATGTTTCACACATTTAGCCGTTATAATTCACAACCGGTTAAACCTGCTGGCCACATTATTGTGGTGTGACCTAGCTCTGTCATGGTAAACAAACTCTGTGGTTTTAGGCATAGTTTGTCTCTCAGAGACAGTAGGTACAACATGGAAGAGCTTGATAATGTTAAAGAACTACATCAAACTGCAGCTACAGCTTGTATAGTCCCTGGCAGGGGCCTGAAACCACATCCTGTAAATGTTCTGGGGGCGCAACAGAAACTGGTACTGTTATTAAGAGAAAGCAGCAAAGCAAATGGCAGATGTGGATATCTACTTGTTGCAAGTTCACAACTTTGTTTGGAGGTGGGGGGGGGGTAGCAAGAAACATACTGAAGATTCTGATCAGAGATCATTTTAAAGAAGCAAACACAATGTAAGACATGGTGGTGGCAGCGTCATGTCGTGGGGATTCTTTTTAAGTTCTTTTTTTTTTTTTTAAGCTAGGACAGATAAGCTTTTCAGGAATGATTGGAAGATAAAATGAGCTAAAGATGGGGCCTTTTTTTATAAAAACTGGTAGCAGAATACTGAAGACTTAAGTCTTGGATGGAGGTTCAACTTTCAGCAACAAAATTAACAAAAACATACAGCTGCAGCAAAAATGGATGAAAGAATTCATATGTTTAGATCAAAGGACATTCACATCAAAATGGCCTAGTCAAAGTCCAAACTGTGGGGGGGAACAAGAACATCATACCAGAAATCTGTCTGGACTTGTGTTTTTCATAAAGTTTTAATCTCTAGATATTTACAAGTATAAGGTAAAAAAAGGTTTGTGTAATATTCTGTAGAATATGGTAGTTCGTAGGCAGTCATGTCAAGTAACTTCATATCTCCTTTGTACCACAGGTTACTACAGATTAACAGCAGTAAGCAGTCAATCTGATGAGAATGTATAACATTGTGAACATTCTTTAAAGGATGAACACACTCAGTGGCTTCTGGCATCACATTGGTTTGACTTCAACTGGTTTTTATACAAATAGAAGTGAGAAACAAATCACATGCAGGAAGTCACGAGTAAATGGGCTGTCAGTTTTGCTTCCACTTCATGTTAAAGTACCCACCATCCCCACCTGCTTCCTCTTGACAGTCACCCTGTCATCCAGGACTAGCTTTGTTTTGGTGTTGTAGAAACAAAGCCTGTGTTCATCACCCTCTTCTTAGGTGTCAGTCATGGCCAAACTTAGGTCGGTAATGGAAAGTAGGTTTGTGCGGCTGTATCATGGCGAGTCGCCTAGATTTTAGAGGAAATGGATCTCGCTCTTTACTGCCTGGGAACTGTTAGACACAAATTAGAATTTGAATTACAAAGTAAAATTCAAATGTCCACGTCTATTAGAAATGGCTGATAGTCTATTAGTGTACATATTTAAAGCAAAAGTTAGATGTCCACCATTATATAATTTAAGAAAAGCTGATCGGGTTAAATATTAGATTGACTAAGTGGGCTTTAACATCTCTTTTAATGTCACTAGTGTAGCCTCTGCTTGCTGATCATTTTGGCTATAGTTCACACTTGTTTTACATAGCTAAATAAATGTGGAGGGTATTAATAACCTGTTTTCTAGAAAATATGATCCATTGAGTAGTTCAGGTTAATGCAGTCAACACTGTGACCCTGCACATAACTGCTTCTTTAGTTTAAACGTTGAAAGTATTTGTTTGTTTTTAGCTGGAGGCAAATCACTCATCAGCTAGGTCAGACAGTGTTTCTCAGATTCTTATCATTCAAGGGCCGCACATCACAAAAAGCACTCGTGTTTATGGATACACAAGCTTTGAAGTCCATCTTCAAACTTGAAAAGACGTATTTAATCCTGCTTTATTATAATTCTTTTCTTTAAGTTTTTTTTTTTTTACAAACTGATTTAAGGTCCAAGTATTTGTTACACTGAAAAAACCTCTCAGGTTTTAATGTTGCAAAACCTGTTTGGCAAGTGCTTTCGCTTCCTTCTCTCGTCTGAGATTCTGTTTTCATGAGCTGCAGAGAAAGGGTTTTTTGTTAACCTAGCTCTACAATCATTGAAAAAAAGTTTCATTTTTTCACTCTTCTTTACGAAGCTACATTCAGAAAAAAAATCTGCCTGGTTGGAAATCCCATACCCCCAACATCTGTCGGTCATAATTACTGCTTAGAAATAAAGCTCAGTGTTTCCCACCTAAAACTTTTATATATAAATAGGTGGTCTTTATCTGCCTTCAGAAGCTACGTTCATCTGATTTTGATTAAGGGTGAAAATGATACTTCTTTTTTAACCGGTAAAGCGTGTCAGGACTGCTATAAATCTTGCAATAAAAATTTGTTTTGGGGTGGGGGATTTCTTTTTTTCCCTAATTGGCCAGAATTTTATCCAAGAAACAAGCTCTAACAGTGCTTCCTCGTTGGATTGTAAAAGTGGTGTGGTATGATTAGAAGAGTTTGACTTGATACCTACAAATTTATGGTGGGAATCTAACTTTCCAACAGCCTAGAGTAAATTTGCTTGTAGTTTTGAGTCATGTGTGATAGGTATCTTTCAAGAAAGCTTCCCAGCTTTTGTTGTGTGTCGGAGCACCGTTGATGGTGTCCTTTTATTTTGCTCTTTGCTAGGCAAGTGTTTCATTTTGAAAGAATTACAGGAATTTTGTTTTCGTGTCTGGACTCGTCCTTTGGAGCATCTTTTAGAGTCTTCCTCATCTTCTTTCATCTTTACACCTAACTGAGTCACATCCTCTTTCTTCATTATCTGAGGTTTTCTCCAGCTAGTTTTGCTATTGCTTCTTTATACCGGCTTTATGTTTGGTTGTGCAACATTAAGAAAAGTGATAAGAGACAGGTTTCATTAATGTATTTACATTATTTCTGTTTAGTCACCATGGTGATGTGGCTTTAGTTTTTGACTGTTATATAGGGGTTTTATTCGCCAGTTTACTTGTTAAGCTATAAAAACTAACATCAAGGTTTGGCATGTTTAGAAAAAACAGCTTATATATCAAGTGTTTATTAAAAGTACAGTTTGTGAAGTGATTTTATTAGTTTTGTTGATATAAGGTGCAGTTCAAGACGATCTATAAGGTCAAAGTTTATTTAATCAGTAGATTAGAAATATATTTATTATCCCACAATGGAGACATTTAGTTGTGTTACTATATCATCCCTTATTTTGTTTAAATTCTCTCTGCCAAGTTTTTTTACCTAAAGTGACAAAATGATGACATGTTTTAACAGAAAATGCTTTCATTCTATCGCTTCCTTTGAACCCTGTTTCGTCTGTTACGGCTTTTATCAGCAGCTGGAATAATGGATCACAGTTTCAGTGATAAGGTACAGTGATTCAGCTGAGAGGTATTTCCTGAGCCGGATGTTTACCTTAAAATTTGACCCTCATTGGCTCCCTGGCCGCACCTCCAAAGTCACATGGTTGATTTCTGAAACTGCAAATAAAAAAAGGAGTCTGGTATGTTGGGTAGCAGATTTAAGTAAATGAATGAAGGACTACTTTTATTAGTAAACTCGCCTTAGATTTTGCTGCTTTTATATATGAAGACTTTTTTTAGCTTGAAGATTTTATAACATCCCCATTTTAGCCGCTGTCGGCAGCATAAAGGACTTTGCCTGCAGAAAAGTTCTTTTAATCTTCAATTCAATTTCGAGATATGCTGTTGTCACTGTGTGAGGTATCTGACGGCGTACCGTGTCACAACAGCTCAGGATTTGGAGCAAAGTGTTTTGGATTCATCTGACATAACATGCATGTAACAAAGTGTTACATCAGCTAGAATGAAGTTATCTCTTGTTGCTGTTTTCGATTTTTATCTGTGATATATTTGGGGAAAAATGATCCTGGTGGGCAGCTAGTGTTTTTGCTTGTGGTAAATGAAGCTTTCGTAATCAAAAATGTTGTTGCTCAAGCAATGTGTGAAACTAGTTCAGCAACCTTTTTTTTTTGTTACCATCAGATCAAGTACTTTTTAATGAACTGAGGGGTTAGAAAATGGAGGGAATTCAATGTATGAATTAAAACTACCAGAGGGGCCAAATATTGAAGAGGATTTCAACTCGAATATTTTAAACTGTGGTCTAGAGACTGAATTAAACTTAAAAGAATATGTTAGATTTTTTTACTGTTTATGCAGCCAAACAGCATCTGTTTAATGAACCAATGTTCCTATTCAGCTGCCAACACACTGTTTTTCACTGGAACAATTTCTCTGGCAGTTTCAGTTTTGTTGCTTAAGGGAAAGCCTGTCCCTAAATCCAATCGTTTGTTTTGCTTTAAAAGCAGACTAAGTCGCAGCTGATCAGGCTTCTGATACAGCAGGCAGCTTTGATATAAATACTGTTTTTTAAGAAACATGCAGAAGACCTACTTAAAAAACTTAAAACTTAAAGATCAGCCTTCATCTAACTCGCTAACAGACTTCTACCAGCTTTAAGAATTTTTAACGTCTTCAAAGAGTCTCAGTTGAACACCAGGAGTCGTTCACTACGAGTCGACAGTCTTTGCTCCCTCCACCACGACAGCTCTGTATTACAAATGACATAAATACAGTAGATCATCCCAAAGGTGTGTCAAGGCAACGATGATGTCATTCTTTCAGCTGCTGTTTGACCTTGATTTTAAACTGAATGAATATTGTTAACATTAGGTGTACATCTATATTTTCAGCTGAAGTAAAAAGGTTGTTTGTCACCAAATGCTTCGTTTGCAAACAGCATCTTTCAGGACTAACCACTGTTTCTGTTGTGTTTTTTCAGAGTTTCAGAGTCTCCATACTAAAGAGATCCCTCTGCTGGTAAGTCACTCTGATTACTGTTTGTCATGCTGTCATGTAGTTAGAGGCATTTTTATTATGATAGACAAGGTTAGCAACACTGATGTCGAACTGATTTTTGTACAGTGAACTAACAATAACACATTTTTGAAACTTGATGCAATGTGCATTTTTCATAGCAATCATTGAACTTTCTAGCTTGAAAACTGATCCCCATGGCTATCAGTATGTTAAATCCATATCAAAGCCTAGGGATAGTTTTGTTTTTTTAAGGAGTATTTGTATTACAACATATGTCCAAAGTTTATTGGGATAATCACATAGTAGCATGTTGTGTTTCTTTCCTCTGGTGTGTTTCATCACAATACATTTTAATGAATTTTAATAATTTCTGCATTAAAATCTGAACAGTCTGCACTTGTTTTGTTTGCTCTGCAGTGATACAGTACAAAGTGCGTAACTGTTAGCATATACTCCACATCTGCTTGTTTTTATAGTCACATGATCCATTTATGACATTTTATTCATGAAGAGGGTTTTTTTTTTTTTTTGAAAAAGATTTTCACAAAACATTTTTCTTAGCAACCTCTGTTAAATTTGAAAAACTATAAAAACATTTTAATACTTATTCCAATTCTAAAGGTATGCATAACAGTATGGCCTGTTTAATATCTATAGATAAATAGATCCATAGATCTGTCCATTCATTGTTTAGTCAGATCAGTCTTCACTCACAGTCAGTTTCCACTGTTTCCTCTCTTTATCTATGTTCGGTTGATGATGTCAGTGAGAAACACTACCAAAGCTCCAACCTCAAGTGTGGCTGCTTGCAGTTGCAGGGTTTGAAACAAGACCACGTCTGTGCCTTGCAGCTTTCTTTTTAAAGCTTCTGCTTTCAGCGTCTGTGCTGTTTACTGAAAGCCTTATCATCTGTCAACGCAAGACCACAGATAAGACTGAAGTCAAACCAGCCAGCAGTTGCCAACTTCTAATGAGAAAAAAAATCCCAAACACATATCTGTGGGTTGTAGAAGGCTACACAAGATGGCTTAAAACAAAATGCTTAAACTCTATTTGTATTTACTTATAACATACGGTACACATGGATCCTAAAACCTTCTAAACAAACTGTAAGATTATGAAACTTTACATACAGTAACGCCGTATTGAAATCAATGCTTTAGATATGCTTGACAACTAGTAGCTTTGAAGTATAGTTAACAAAAAGACTAAATAATTTACATCAGACTCGTTTACCTGTTTCCTCTTTAACTAACAATAATATAACTGGATGCTGCATAGTTTATTTTCCTCATGTAGTGACGATGGTACTAGAGGCGTCAGTTTCCTAAGTCAGACATTTACTCTGAGAGTGTTAAAATAAGGAATGGAACGGATCACTGAACGTACTGAGAACCAGACTGGAGCTACAAGCAGGGGAACAACATAAAGTGTAGGGGGGGGTTAGCGTGTACTCTAAACATGTATAAGAAGCAGCAATAGTCCAGGGTTTTTTAGAGAATTCTTCTAATACCTTTGGTGCACTAATGTGTAGCTTTCAGTCTGAGCCGGCTGAAATAAAATACTTGGATCTTAAACTGAGCCTGTGTCGACCTGAATGCTTCCTCTAGATATTCTTTACTGCCGGGTGACTCGCCCAAATGTACTTCAACAACTATAAGGTGTTAAGACAGCTGCTAATACAGTCTATCTTTCTCAATGAACTGCATTTTTAAAGTGTAAAAACAGTAATTGTTTCAGAAATAACAGTTTTGACAGCAGTGAACATAAATAAAAGCTTATGTCTGACAAACTGTCTCCACCGTATGATTAGTGAGGGACTCCAGATATTCATCATTAGACACTGGTGATAAGGGAATGCTAAACTTAGCAGTATGGTTCTGATAACTGCATACATTTAGAAATTATTCTCTAATAGATAATCTTCATTATCAAACTGTCTACTTTAGGAGTGCCTGAGTCCACTCTTTGAGAACTGATATCCTGCAGCTTTTGAATGCATCTTCTACAACAAAAGCTGTCAACAAACTTCAAAATCAAATAAATGGCTTGTTACCAGAGATCTGCTGAGCTGAATGACATGCTGATGACAAAAACAACAGTTATTTCAGATTAAAACCTGCTGGATAGTAGCACTCCATGGCTGGACCTGGGCAGGCCACTTCATTTCCCTAGTTGTAAAACATAAAATACTTCCTGTTGTGAAAGGGATAAAGCACACAGTTTAGGCTCTTATGATAGTCGCTCTGATAGTCTTCTAATGCGGTTTATGTGTTGAAGTTATAGTTTGGTCTGTTATCACATTGTAAAGCGGTAAATAGTTTAAGAACAGATCTTCTCTGCTTTTGTAAAACCTATTCCTCTCCTTTGTTTTTTTTTTTTAGGCCTAAACTGTCCCCATTTTTCCACATGATCCCCTTGTGCAGTCCAGAGAAGCACCTGGGTGGATCCATCTGGCTTCCTGTGAACAACTCGTCCAACCAGCTCCTACATTACGCTTCTCTTTCTCCCTCTCTCTGACGGACACGGATTATGGAAATTTTGTTTTAATGAAACACTAAATCATTTAAATATTAGGATATTTTTTTTCATTTATTTTTTCATTTTTCTTTATTAACCTGCACCACTTCCCTGGATCAGTTCTTTCTTTATCTGTCTTTACTCCAACATGTTAGAACAACCTAATCACTTAGCTCCTGTCTTCTCTCTTGCTTTCTCGTTTTGAGAAACGGACATTCCCTCTGTGGACATGTTTCCTTGACTAAAAAAAGCTCGCCGACAATGTTTACTCCTACTTGACACCTAATAAGAACACACACAGGCATATATTGTAATAAGATGTGATGCCTAAATGCATGAGTGATCACAACCATGGAGGCCACGCAGGCAGAACTTTGGGTGTTCTGATTCAAACGAGTAGCTAAAAAACGATTCCACTTTGATTTATCTCAATGTCTGTTCCAGATGGGTGGAGTCACCCAGATACGGGACACTTCAAGCATAGTGGAGGGTTTTAAAGTTGAAGATCTTTCTCAGAGCTCAAAGAGTTTTGACCCATAATACCTCAGTTTGTTTGGTGTTCACTGACGCATGAGAAGTTTTCTGCCACACCTGTTGAGTCAACCTTTTTTTTCTATTTATACTATGCTAAGATGACTACAAAACGGTCAGCATCTCCTCCTTTACCCACGCAGCTTTTAACATTTTAAAAAACATTTACTACAGCTGCCCATGAATAATAGCAATGTAATGATCCTTTAAAATAATATTTGCTTTTAATTAAAGTCTTTTAAATCACACCATTAAGAAAATGTCAATATTGTACATATATAGGAGCACCCTCCATGTTTTGATATCGACAAGTTGAATCTTATTTACATTCATTCATATTTTCCTCAAACAGGCAGTACTCTGTGATCTTAGTTGGCCCCTTCCTTGCTGCTATCCATCCTTTACATGTTGTTCTCTGCAGCTCAGAAAAACTCCTCCATGTTTGACTCATCCTGTCATCTTAGAGGAACAGAGAGAGGAGGAGGGGACGGTTAAAGATGGCTAAGGCAGGACTCGGCACGCAGGCCCACTTCAGTCAGGTTAAAAGGAAAGCAGGAAGAGAAAGCGAGCGGGAAGCTGTTTTAAGGCTTTGAGATTCTTTAAAGGGTGGAGGGAACGTTTGATGAGCTGTTAGTGTGCTGCTCTTTTTTTCTAACCACAACTGCAAAGATTTTTTAAACAAAATTATAGCTCCGATAGTTTAATGGCGAAACTAATCTTAGTTCAAAAAGGTGCCTAAAAAAACATATTTGTGGTCATTTGAAGGTTCGGCTTTTGGCTGTTTCTTCTTAAATACTTTCTCTGCTGTGCTTTTTTTTTTTTAATTCATGTTTTTGTGGTTACATGTTATCAAAGATTTCAACCTGCACTGATCTCCAGTAAGAAATTTATTTATTTTGGTTCAGTTTAAGAAGAAAAGAAAAAGCTTTTGACCACACCCTGTTAGCAGATCATGCATGTAGAAACCTATTATTTTTTGTGGGTAATTTATCAGTTTTAGTTCTAGGTGACATCCATAATATATAAAACAGTGTGCCCCTTCATAAATTCATATCCTTGTTTTGTATCCCACCTTCGCATTTTTTTTTCCAAATTTCTGTTATCAATTCTGGATTAGTGTATTTATTTTGGTAGTTTATTTAAATTGGGCAATGAATATGTATTTTGGCAATACATTAACCATGAATAACCTAAAATGTTGTGTCCCATGTGGGTCACAACATTTTAGGTTAGGGTTTTTTTCTAAAACAAAAATTATACATTATGGTTGCTGTAAACGTAGCATCATTTCTAGAAATATCCTTTATTCATATGAAATATAGTAACTATGCCAGGCCTTCATGTAGACGTGCACAAAACAAATGACCTAAAAGAATGAGTGTGTTTAACACTTTCTGCTGTGATGTGGCTGGAATGAAGGGTTTAGGTCATGTCTAGGTCATTGTCATTACCAAACAGCTGTGTGTTGAATATATCACACAAAAAATGAAAAGATGTCCCTGTGACACAAAATTTCTTTAGTGTTTAAATTATCCATTCATAACAGAACCGTTTTGTTGCCTTAGTTCTTAAAAGAGCTACAAAAGCTCACCAGGACAGGCACTAATTGATGTGTGGGGGGGTACAAAACATCCTGTGGCAGTTTGCTCCATTTCATATCTGAAAGGTGGAGTATGGGTGCTATGAGTTTAAGATTACCATCACCCTCCCAAACTGAGTATTGGCAAGTTCAAAACATATTTATGTTTGTTTTAGGGTAGAATATAGTAGAGAAGGTATTAATTAGAGCATGTACATAAGACATTTGTTGCCCTAAATTAAACATGTTCATATGTTTTAAACTGTATGGAAACTGCCCTTATTGTATATAAGATGTTGTATTGAATGTATACAGATTTTTTTTTACTGTTTTTTTTTTTTTTTTTCTTTCTGGATTTTATATATATATATATGGGGGTTTTGAACTTCTTGTTACTGTTAAATTTTTTTCAGATGTTTTGTTTACGTTTACAGAAGTGGTTTTGTCATCTTTAATAAATTCTGTGCATACTGATTACAGTTAAAAACAAATGTACCAGGTCAAAATCATGTCCCTTTTAAAATGCATAAAGGTTTTTGAAATATTTTCGTAAAATTTTATTTGTTTCATTATTTTTTATTTGTCTTTTTTTTTTTTTCTTGGGTGAAAATTACCATGTTTTTTTTTTTGAATGGTGTAAAACAGGGAAACAACCAATGAGACCGAATGTTTTTAAGCCATCCAATCACAGCGTTTTCCTGTACGAGTGTGACTCTGATCTACAGTCGAAGGAGCCTTCTGTTCTCAACTGCCACGCCTAAGACATATTTTTAACACACTCTCATTTACTCAGAGGCAAGCTTAGAATCTGCCTTAACAAGTCGTCTTGCTTCAATTTGAACAAAAACCTTAAAAATATGAAAATGTTTGCAATGAAATGCTCCAATCTGCTAGTAGAATAAAATACTTTCTTTTCTTCACTGAATAATCAGTTACCCAGCAAAGTTAATAAATATGGCTGCATTGTGCAAGACTACACAAATGTTCAGGTGTTTTTCTGTCCCTTCTAATTTAAAAAAATAATATTTTGGTTTCCTATTTGATGCAAACAAAAATCCTCCCATTTGCACAAAATCATTATTTCCATTTGTCCTTCTCTGTGCATTAAATCTACTGTAAAAAGCCTCTAAATATCACTTTGCCAATTTGCTAACTTTAAATAACATTCTCTTTGGGATGCACCCAATAGATATTTTACCTCTGTAGCCACTAAATCTTTTTTGAAATATTATAGATGACCCTCTCCTTTAAAAGAGAGGCAAACAAGCAACAGACGATGAACAGGGCTATTTAAGTTAATCCCAAAGACAGGATAACTTTCTAAGAAAGAGAAAGCATGAAGTGGCAGCAGTGTGTGAGTTTGCATGATGAACAATTTGCTTTTGAAAATTCTGCTTTGCTAAACTCTTACAATGGAATAGATACTTTTTAAAATGAAAAATTCTTTACCAAAATACATTTTTTATGAGCGAGCTCAGTCTTACGTGACAAAACTGATCAAGTCAGTACAGTTTGTTGTAAATGTGGCTTGATTCTTATCTTGGCCACATTTACATAAAATGTTGAGTTGTTTAAAAGCTGATTTAAAACTGCAGCAAAGTTTCTGTGGGTGATTACATATCAGAACATTCAGAAATTTAACAGAGAAAGAAAAACGGATCACGAATGAAATGAGTGTCCCTCTGGATGAGCCATAGCAGATCTCTAGAAGAAGTGGGAGATCTAAGCCTTTGAATTTTGTCCAAGAAATCAGTAATCTGAGCAATGTAGTTTAGAGTGTAGGTTATCACTGACTACTTTAAGTCAACCTTGAAGAGAACATCCTTGATCTCTTTCTGGCTTTAGATGGGTCTGAATTAAAGATGGTGCCACAGACATTGAAACTGTTGCACATTTACCTTCTGTTTCATCACATTCCAAAGCTGCTTTGTTTGATTTAGGTTTAGCAACTGGGGAGAGTATCAGAGTAGAGTGAAATGTACCGGCATGTTCTAAAAAGTAATTTCAAGTTGATAGTAGTTGAGCATAGGTACACTGTTGTCATAAGATAATTAGTTTGGTCAGTTCTGGGTACCTAAAGGCTGCTTAACTGGTTCCAAGGCTTTAAAGCAGGCCAACAAAATATCCCTCACCCTATTGCTCTACTAATACTTTCCTCAACCGTCAAAGCTCGGAAGCATGGCTTAGTGGTGTAAGCAAAGTTTAAGCAAAATGACAAAGACTCACAGACTCAATGACAAAGGAAATCTGTCATGTCGCAATTTTTGGTGAACCTGCACTAACAGCAGTAATTAACCCTAACCCTCAAACCCCTTTCAAAATTTCCGTTTATGCTTAACTAAATAACAAAAAAAAGTTAATACCAAAAAAAAACTCAGTGTACTCAGTCCTGATTCCAATTACAGTATATAAGCAGATTGTTGGTTTAATCCTAGATTTCCTCTTCTGGATTACAGAAGAGCCTTAATGTTTACGGGCTACTTTAACTTTAAATTTCTGCACTGACTCCACCTACTCCGCATATGGGTCAAGTCGTTTAGAGCAACTGACTTGTGACCTTCCAGACTTGTGAAAATACTACTTTAGACTTTATAGCTTTAAAGAAACAGAATAATTGAATCTAATCTTTGAGGTCATTTTTATAAGCCTCCAGAAAGTCTGAAGTGAAGAAGAAAGATAGCATTTCCTAGATATACTTTCCTCCCTAACCTCTCCATTTATTGTGAACAGAGATAGTTGATTTCTCTTGCTTGTGTTGAAGCCAGTACTACTGACAGGACTAAACATGCCCAGTAGATCTTACTCAGGAATGTGTGGTACAATAATCAGCACAGGAAGGGAGGAGAAGGTGTTGAGCAGGGAAAAAGTAACCAAAAAACATTCCATCATGAACTCCTCGTTATCTTGAGTTTCTTAGTAAGTGGAATGGCCAGGTTTCACAAAAAAAGATTTAGTCACATGACAGACTTAATTTATGCAAATAGTACAATATTCAAAGGTTGTGATGATTCAAGAATCAAAACAGAGAAAAATGTACAAGGTAAAACAGGTACGCATACTATCTAAGTGAATGACTGTTCAAGAACGTTGATCCTGTAACAGTGAATTTAGGGTGTGGCAAAGCCCTGAAGTGCTCCACTGAAACTGTTTTGTCTGACAACCCTTTCTTAGTGTTGTACTTCCAGGGATTGGATGTCACAGGATATCATTCTTGATGAGCTGTTTTCAGTTATTAACTATAGCACAGACTTTATTTTAAACTGTATATTATTTTGTTTTTTTCTTAATACTATTATTTATTTTTCTCCAATTTGATATGCCATTCATGCTAAAATGATAAATGAACATTTTTTTCAACTCTTGTAGCTCAGTTCTGACACACAGGTCTATTGTAAATACTCAGAATACATTTTATTTTAATATAACCTCTGTTAAACTGTTAACAAACTCTGAAGAACGTGATGACAGGTTTTGAAAGAAGAAGGTTTTGATAGAGAGAAACTACAGTTGTGGTCAAAAGTTTACATACACTTGTAAAAAACATATCGTCATGGCTGTCTTGAGTTTCCAATAAGTTCTACAAGTCTTATTTTTCTGTGATAGAGTGATCGGAACACAAACTTGTTT
>JAUZNJ010048486.1:0-59742 GCA_034780135.1 Jordanella pulchra
ACTTTTTTGTATTGACAACTTTGGTAAATAAAGTGAGGAAACTCTTCATATTTACAAAAATATGTCAAAAAAAATTATAAACGGATGGAGTTCTTGTTATTGTTTTGCAAATTTTCAATTTTTGATCAGTTATTATTGATAAATGGCATACAAATTTGGAAAGGAGGACTTCTAGGGATTTTATAGATGTAAAGAACATTGGAATGCTCCTAATAATGACTCTGCAGCATCCAAAAATTTTAAAAGATGCTCATGCGGACCTTTATAATAGTAGTCCTAAAAGGGTTAAAGAAGTTTAATTTTTAACACAAGGGCAGTTCTAACAGAAAAAGTCTAAATTGTTGGACTGTTTCTATTCTCCAGACCCATTTCTTTAACCAAATTCGAAAACTGAATCATTCTTTGTAAAAAACTTAAAAGTATTTGTTTTATTAAGTCATTTTTGAATTCTTTAGGATCCTCTACGTGGAACTAACCCTTATTGTGCTGAACAGGCTATGCTAACGTTCAATCCACTAGTATTTCTGTCTGTCCCACATATTTGAATGGACTGCGTGATGCTATGAGTGGCAAAGAGTCTGCACACGTTTCCGCCCTAACAATCCAGCAAACTTTTTCCATATATTTTATGATAAATGCCTTCCTTTCCCACACTGCTGGGGCATCATCAGGCTGCAAAAAGCTCTTGACGTGTCCATTGATTAATAATAATTAAAAAAAATAAGATAATAAAAATGTTGCAGCAAACGTCCCTGCTGACCAATAGATGCGCATGTTTGCTCCTCATTCCACAGGACTGCCCGCCCCCAAAAGAAAAAGGAAATCTATAAAAATGCCATTTGAAAAGAATGTAGTTTGTAAAAGAGAAATAAAAAAAAAATACTAATAAAAATCTGAAAAAAAGAAAAATGAAATAAAATTAAGAAAACGCAGCAAAATTTCCCCCAAAACCTTTTCGAAGTTTCTTTTCTCGATTGCATTTTTTTCAAATTCCCCATTTACAAAGCATGTTCTCTACTTGAAATAATAGTGGGACAAAATCCACTCCATACGTTTGAGGCTCTTCGTCTGCAACATGAGGCCTGATCATCATCTTTGTCTGTTGAAGGTGAATCAGCCCGGTGTTTTAGATGACATTTAGAGATGGTACAGGGCATCCGTACCGTATCGGTTCACATGTGAGCGGCACCCACCCCTGGTTAGAACAACTGTTTAAGTCTAGCCGTTCAAAGTCAGTTCAACTCACCCCTGGAGCCACTTCTTCTTTGTTTGCAATATTTATGGGCACCACATCCACAGTCCTCCATGTCTCCTCATCCAAGTCATGAACCTGAAACAAAAGGAACAACTGCTTTACCAGAGTCCAACCAAATGTGACTTTCAATCTCTGATAAAAAAAAAAACTATTCTTTACAAATCTTACTTTCCTTTAATATTTTAAACATCTGAAACTGTTTTCTAAGAGGTTGTGTGTTTAAAAATCCATCAAGAGTTCAGCAAAAAGGAGTCTTAAAAATATGTAATCAAGTGTTTACACTGGTTCAAACATTCAGAGCTGAGAGAAAAGTCTACTGGACTTTTTGCCGCAGTTCACAGCTTACTTACATTTTCTATTGTCCCCATGTCGGGTTTGTGCCACGTCTCGATCTTTATCATAAAGTCGTCTTTCATGTACTCATTCTGAAAGAAGCAGAACAGTAAACCCATTCAGTCAATGTCATGTCTAACCTGGCCGTGATCAGACGGGTCATGCCCTGTGGTGACCCGGCACAGCTGATCTCAGCACGGCGGCTTTGGCAAAACACCACGAACGGAGGGTCGTGAGGGACAACCTTAAAGCCCACGCTTTAATCCAATTAGCAAATCAGACCTTCTGACTGACACTGCAAAGGTGGTGTTGCATCGCTTAGCTTGGATCTGTTTTAAAGTAAAGCGACAGTTGCAAGTAGCTGGAGCGTTGCCCAATGAAAAAAATAAAAAAAAACACTCATAAAAACAGTGCTGGATGCAGAAAGTACAGGAAGAACTTACAGAGACAATATTAACGGCACCAAACATTTAATTCAAGTTTACAAACCATTAAGAATCCATTTTAAACTGGGCTAAAGTTGGTTTTAAAATCAGGTGACATTTTCTACCAGTAAAACAAAAGTTTTTCTGTTTTCAGCTGAATGAGCGAGGTGTGAGGTAATCAGAGCTTTGGTTGGTTTTATGACCCAACGCTGCTGTAACCCTGATCTTTGTGATGCTGTTTGTTGATCAAAGTCTCTTATGGAGTACATTTTTGTTTCATTATTCTTGCAAGCAATGAACTCTTTGTGAATTAATTTTTGTAAAAAAGATCAAAATAAAAAATAATAATATATATAAAAAAATCCAAAATAAAAAAAACAAAAACATTTGATTCAATAAAATATGATTTTACAAGTAATTTAGTAGTAAAATGTTCAGATTTCACTCTTTCAATTTATTTTACATGTTATTTATTAACATTCTTTTGAAAACAGCTGTTATATTTTGTTGTTTAA
The DNA here is from genome assembly GCA_034780135.1 of Jordanella pulchra. Lineage (NCBI taxonomy): Eukaryota > Metazoa > Chordata > Actinopteri > Cyprinodontiformes > Cyprinodontidae > Jordanella > Jordanella pulchra. Next base: position 2,529 of record JAUZNJ010048486.1, read on the forward strand.
TTTTTTCAAATTTTACTTTTTAAAATATTTTGTTTTCCAGATTTTATCATTTAAAACCTTATTCTTTAAAATATAAGAAACTGTATTTTTTGTACTGAAATTTTCTTTTCTTTTTCAGCTTGAATTTTACCAACTGTACCTTTTCCAATTACATTTTACTGATCCCATTCTGTGAGGCAGGCTTTTCTCTGGACAGAGGAGCAATCACGTCTTTCTATTGGTCTGCAACCTTTTTATTGGGCTTGAAGTTAAGAGAATCTGATCTGTGAAACACAATTTATATAGAATGCAATTTATGAAGCTCGGTAAAAAAAACTGAACTAAAAAAAAACGGAAATATAAAATGTGCATATCGCTTTGAAAAAAAAAACAAAATTTACTTTATTATTAACTGTCTATTTTTATTAACTTTGGAAAAAAATGTAGAAAACATCTGAAAAAATAGCAAAGTTACTCGAAATGTTTTTTGGATTAATTTGTTTCTTAAAGTTTCATTTCAGCATTCCATTTTTTTTTTTTAAATTTCAATGTCCTTATTTTTCTAACTTCTATATGCAAAACAGGTAGCAAAAAAATAAAATTAAAAATTAAAATAAATTATTCCATAGCTTCCCGGGCCTTTTAAGAAAAGAAGAATTTATACTAGAGCTTCAGAACCGACTGAATTACAGGTTTTATCAACATGTACAACTGCAAAGAGTTGGATTCAATACAGGATAGGATATTATACTTTATCTGTCGTAAATGAAAATTCAGGATTCAGGAGGTCGATAATATTCAAAGCAGAGTTTGAAGGATTCTAAAAACAGTTTACTAAAAGTTTATAAACTCACCGTCACAACTGCACATCAAGGAACGAAAAAGAGGGACAAGAAACAGACAGAAATTAGTGGAGAAATAAAAAGGATTTCAATAAAAATACAGATTAATACATTCTGCTATTAGCAGACTATAACATGAGCATAGCTAAAATTAACATGAATTTGTTTGTGCTGAGTGAACTTACTAGTGCGACAGTAAGGGTAAGCGTTCCAAGCTTTTTCGTGAAATACTAACGCTCCCTCTGGTGCAATCATCTTCACATAGCCAGGAACTTTACTGCAGATGACAACAAAGAAAAAAAAGAGGAAAAAAAGGACAAGTGAAGCAGATTGTTGAGAACAGACTGAGCACGATTACATGATTAAACATCACAGCGAATCATTTTACAGCTTTAGAGGAACAGATGTGAACATTTGTACTGACTTCAGTATTAATATTGCTGTTATATGGCTATTAAATGATACTTTCCTACTCTTTGGACCACATAAAAAAAAACAACCACAGTGCTGACACTGCTTGTCTGTTTCAGTTAAACACCCACAATGCTTTGCTGCAACACCATCACATGATCGAAAAAATGCCAAAAGACCAATACCATCCTCTTCATAAAAAACAAACAAAAACTATGAACAAATATATGGAGTGAATTTTGTTCCATTATGTGTTATTATGTGTTTTGTAAACAGAATTTAAAAAAAAAATTAAAAAAAATAAAAATCACTCCAAAATTAAAACTTTAAAAAAAATTTTATTCAGAAAAAAAAAAAAGGTTTTCAGAGTAACTTTGATGCTTCATCAGATTCTTTCTATTTAGTTTTTTCTTTAATTAAATCTTTCATTAAAAGAAAAGTTTTTAACAGATTCTATATGTTCATTACTTTTTTTTTAAACAAGCTGAAATGATTTTCTACCTGGTAAGCCATACGGTTTGGAGTAAGACATGACCTGATGATGTGCTGCTTTCCACCAGCAGCAAAGCTGTAAAAAGCTGCAACACTTTGGTGCCCTGACCGTTCAAAAAAATTAAAAAAAATGAAACTGAATTCATTCTGTTTTCCTCCATAGTACAAGTCTGCTACACTGCTGAGCTAAAAGAAGTCAGAAAACCTAAGAAACAGCCCTGCTTATCAGGCGTGCTGACTGAACATTTAAGGAATTCATAATCACACCAGTCAACAGTTAGAGACAGAAACAAGCCTGAACATGAGAATATTAATGGGCCGACTACCACTGTTCACATTCCACACTCTGTTAGTTTGCAATAAATGAGCTAAAAACACTGTTTTAGAAAGGACCTATACACAAATGCGACTGTTTTGATTAGAGATGCACCGATCCAATACCTGGATCCGACATCGGTTCCAATATTGACTAATTGACTAGAGACATAATCCAGTGCATTTTACATAGAATTGTTATTTCTGTCTTTTTGTTGCATTTTTTTCTGCTATTTGACTTTTTGCTAATTTTTTATAAATATAAAACGTAAATCGATATCTGTGTTAATTTGTTACCTTTTTTCAATAAGCTTTAAGTCAAGGTAAAAGCCTTAATTCACATGGGAAGAGAAGCCGCTCAGTTATTCAACACTTAATTATTACTTATCAGCAGTTTATAGCTGTGTGTTACGTTTGGCTTTAGTAACGTTAGATGTGTGAAATGGTGCTCTGAGCATGTTGGACAGAAGGAATCATGCTAGCTAACATATTTTAATAATGGAAAATCATTTTGGTCCACATCAAAATGTACCATATTATTTGGTATTAAAATTAAGTTTTTCTGGTTTGATTTAACCTGTTTAATGAACATAAAGTAGATCCAAAAAACATTTTTATTTCCATTTATATTGATCTTTATTTCATGTTAGATTTTCTTTTTCTACCAACAAAGCATCATCATTAATCCATCCATTTGTTAATTTTCTAAACTAGCTATCAATGCAGTGGAGCAGTGGTGCCCATCTCCTGCAGTCACCAGGGGAGAAGCAAAGTGAAAACTGGGGTAATGTAGAGCAGAGGTTCTCAAAGTGGGGGTCACGACCCCTTAGCTTGCAAGCAAGATGAATTGTTTCGAGATTTGTGAATTCACACATTACCAGAAATACATGTTGCCTGGAACAACAGATATGTTTGGCCTCCATAAGGAAAAGTTTTGGACCAATGAAATGCATCAATCAGAGGCTGAAAGCTGAAGGAAACAAACATGGCTGCGATGGTTTTAGCTGGAATATCCTCTTTTTCTTTTTGAAAAACGAGCAAAAGTTTTTTACCTTTGTGAAAGATGTTTGCGCGTTCATCCCTACCGGACTTGGTAAGAGTTTCATTTATTAGATTAAACATGAATGTTTAAAAAAAATCATTTTTTTGAGATTATCCATCTATAATTTTTTTTTTTTTTTAAATGTTCTGCTTCATTGAACTCCTTGTCATTAGGGAAGATCTTCAACTCTGTCTGCTTATTCCTTGAGAGTCTAAGACGTATTTCAATAGCAATGCTCTTTTTGTGTAGAAGGTTTTAATTCTTTTGATGCCAAAATTGAAAACACAAACTGATCTAATGCAGAAAAGCATTTTTCAAAAAACCCTTGTCCTGTAAAGCAGCTGGTAAGTTTGCTGACTCACAGGATGGGATCAGTAGCAGACAGAAAACACCTGCTTCACTCCCCTTTATGGCCTTGATGGTTAGTCGTTTGAAACGCTTTCAGACACTAAGCTCCATAAAATGCTCCTCTTGGCTCCAACTCTACAAACTTTTCCTCGACACGTTTAATGTGTTCACATCTAATAAGCATTACCTGCTCCACGAATGAGCCAACCAAAACAGTAAACAGTAAACAAATACTCGCCCTTTCAAACAGACGCTTACCTCTTTAGATGATAGATTTTGTGTGTATATTGTCCCTTCTCTCCTTCCTTCTCGTACGGTTCATTTTTCAGCACTTCGATGCCCTCTCCTCCTCCGGTCTCATTCTTGCTAGCCTCAGCCACAGAGTACAGCTGCCCTACTTGATACTGTGGGAAACAAAAATTAACAAAAACCCTCCAATGAACAGCTTCAAAAATTTGTACATTTTTCTTATTGTGTTCATCTAATTTAAACGTGAGTGGAGTTTTATATACAATCAAAACCTGACTAGAAAACTAGATGCTCTGCAGACTGATATCAAATGCAGAAAACGTATAAATGAAAAGTTAAAATCACTCACCTCTTCAACAGAGACCGGCAACACAACGCGGCTGGGAAGGAAGAGCGAAAGAAAGAGAGAGAGAGAGAGAAAGAAACTTAAAGTTAAACCAAAACACCAACAAAACTTTGCCATCAATCCCTTAGGTTTAAAGCATTTTATTTATTTTTTATTTTTTAGTTGATTAAACCTAAAAAAAAAAAAAAGGAAAAAAACTTCTCATCTGAGTTCCAAATACAGGCCCTGCTCTAATATTGCTAATGTTTTTGTGTGTTTACAGAGGAATCTGTGAAGAACCACATTGTGGTAAAAGTGTTGTGCTTAGCCTCCCACGCATCGAGCTACTTTGGCTCAGTAACAACCTCCACCGCTCCCTCAAAGGACTCATCAAACTCATCCCCTGTTCTGACTTGGTGCTTTACAATCAAAACACCAGGAAAGCCACCTGGGCTAAAAAACCAAAACATTACTGTGGTGTTTGCATCTGAAATTACACAACAGATGAAAATAAAAGCCACAAAGATCTAGTATCATCAAAATGTAGCACAAGTTCACAAAAATGCACACAGTGTTTTTTTTAAGCTCACATCTGTGTCTGGTAACTTGTTTTGACAGAAAGAAGCAGTTAGTTGATGATGCTGAATTCGTTTTCTTGTGTTTTATCTACACTTCAGTCAAATTTATGATTGATAGATAAGTCCAAAATGTTTTTAGTGACACAGTGAGAGTCTGACTATAAAATCACTATGAACCAATGCTCTAGTCAGTGTTTTTTTTAAATTACATTTTTTATTTGAACCTAAGATAATAATAAACAAACAACAAAAGGACAAAAGAAGATATTCTACATTACAGAATTGTACAGCCTCCATGTATATGACTGAAAAGATTTGGGATATTGAGTAGTAGCAATTGTTTTCTAGCTTTGTGTGTAATCTGTGCCGTATAATAACCTTATGGAGGGAATTTTGTTCCACTATTATTGCAAACAAAGAGCACATCTTTTATAAAAATTAAAATTGAAAAAATACAATCCAGAAAATAAACTTAGAAAAATTTCTTAAAAAAGGTTTTGAAAGTAACTTTGCCATTTTTTAAGATTAGCCATACACTGGGCTAGAAGTTAAAGTAGTGTGATCTAAAAAAAAAAAAACCAAAAAACAAAAAACAGCGTTTTTGCGATAAATAGTCTTTCACTCGATAAAGGCGAGAGCGGTTCCTAACTGCAACCTTATGAATGTCATGAATTATTCCTAAATAACTGTTTTTTTTTCACTTTTTGAATTTTTAAAACTAAAAACAGAAACAAGGATGTATTTGTTGTAAAATCAAATTAATTTTAGTCATGTCAAAACGCTGGGATTTATTTTTAATTTTCCTTCATATGTATTGAGGTAAAATATTGGTTGACTTTTTTATCTTTCCTGTTCAACGATAAATTTGTCGAAAAAAAAAAAACACTCACTGATAAAGATGTGTTATATACTATTTAAGTACGTACTACTGATTGAATAAAACTGTTTGTATATGTGTAAGGTAATAAGACTCTTTACTATTGGAAACTAATAAATAGAAAACATAACTCTTAATAAATATTATATGTTCTAATGTTTATAATCTTGAAGCTAAAAACCTACATTTAATTTTCTAAAAACTGTTAAAGCAATTGTTTGCGTGTGGATAACTATAGAGAAATAAATCACTATTTTAGGCAGAAAAAATAAACTTACTGTGACCCTATTCATTAGTGTTTGTGCTTTATTAGTCTGCCTGCTAATAAACTATCAACTTTTAATGAAACTATAAAAATGCTGTGTATTATGATGTACAACTGAATTCTATCTCATTAAATGCGCAGCGTCTATTGATCTTCAAATATCAATTGATGCTACTAATAACAGAATAACAATAACAGGCAGACAGAAGGTCTGAGGCTGCAAATAGACACGCATCCACTTTTAAATTGATCAGATTTTCTTTTCTTGCATGTCTATGGTTTAAAGTTGTTTTTATCAAATGGAAAAAACAATATGGTGTCAAATTGATCAGATGTCTCTCTAGTTGTGTAGAGCATTACATAAAACTAAAAGCAAAGTCCATCTGCAGTGAGGCTGTGAACTGCTGGTCAACTGGCTGAAAGGAAGCTTCCACAACTACCTGTTTTTAAATTGATCTTGTAAAACTACATTAGCCAAAATACTAGTAGCTGATCTGTTAAGCAGATAATTAAACAGTTACCATGAGCTTGTTAGTGTTACTCTATAAACCTCTAGCAGACAGATAAGCTATGAAGTTTGCTTTAGTGCATCAAAATCAGAACAAACAACAAACTTGAACAAACAACATGCTATTTTAAGGCTGCGTGACATATATTTGCTGCTTTTCTGTTAATTTTACACATTTTCTATTTCTAAAATTTGAATATTATTTTTTACAAAACTGTTACGTTTGCAAAAGTTACTTGTAAATAAAGATATCCATTAAATCCACAAGGAGAAAAGAAAGACGTATACAAATACACACCTCAGACAACCCTTCTACTTAGCATAAGGCACCTTCCAATGTAACAAACATGCCCTGTCTTGTTCATTATCACATTACGTTCCAGTCTTGGGTATCTATATTAGCTGTAATGTCTGAGAGTTTATATTTTACTATCATAACCATGCAAAAGATTACATTTTAAGTTTCTGTTTTATAAATTCAATCGTGCTCAGGTAATCTGGTTTATGCTATAACCCACTTCAAAACAGCAGGTACCGTTATTTGTAGCCGATGTGGGTTAGCCACAGAGTAACGTTTAGGCTAAAACAGGGTCTAAAACAGGGCAAAACCATTAAAAGACACTAATATAATACAGTCTGATGAGCTTTACAGCTCATCAAATTGACTAACCCCGTTAACTTAGCCGCCCATAACCTTAGGCTAACTCCCAGCTAACCCCCTGCTGAAGTAGCAGCAAAGTAAGCTTGAAGCTAACTCAAATGGCGGAAATAAACGACGACCTAGCAAAACATCTCGACAACCTTTGTGCTAAATTTAATACTTCAATTTAGCTGTCAAACTTGTAGGAAAAAGGCATGCTAGCAGCTAGCCTGGTTGCTAAAGCTAACTGTGGTACATAGCATTTCTGGTAAATCCGTCAGAGAAGAAATCTTAATCTGTCACTAACGAGACCACAGCTTAACATTGGGGCAATTTAAACAAGAGCCACGCTGCTAACAGACTACATGCTGCTAGACACACCCGTTATATTTAATTGTGTGTAATATTTTGGTGTTTTTTGACTAAAGGTGCAGTGTGCTTATGGGTAACCATAGCAGCCTTTTAGCGCAAGTCGTTTCCATTAAGAAGCTAGTTATTCCTTCTGCTTATACCACTCGGAGGCTAATGCTAGCTTGCACTAGCAACGCCTAAAAAAGACCGGTGTCCCGTTATCCACGTCCTGATCCACCCTGCCTTTTCTCACTGCACAAAGCCCCTTCAAATAACGACGACGGCGCTAAACCAATCACAGATCTATAGCTCGCGATAATATGCCTTCGCAGAAATAGAAATATAAACTTGAAGATGCTAAAATATATATTTTCTAAAAGACTTCAGACTCACTATTCCTTGATGAGCACCATCTTCGTCACCTGGGCTGCGGCTGCGCAGTAGGCGTTGGCTACTCAGTATGGCAGACAGTATTGCTTAATAATAAAATAAACTGGTTAGCTTATTGAGCTCCTGTTTCTGGTTGCTTCTGTACACTTTTTGGCTTCTAACTCTCCATTCATACTTCGTGCTATTTAAACCATTCAACTTTTAAACAATTCAGATCATTAAGACCATTTCTGCCATATCTTTTTACTTTTATACCCTGTGGACTTTTTAAATTATTTGACCTCTTCTACTTTTTTGCTCCCATAGAAATGAATAGAAGACGTCAAAAATTCAGTGGGTAGGTTCCGGGTTCGATCCCAGCCTGGGGTCTTTCTGCATGGAGTTTGCATGTTCTCCCCGTGCATGCGTGGGTTCTCTCCGGGTACTCCGGCTTCCTCCCAGAGTCCAAATACATGACTGTTAATGTATATTGGTATCTCTCAATTGTCCTTAGCTGTGAGTGTGTGTGTACATGGTTGTTTTTCCTTGTGTGTCTATGTGTTGCCCTGCGACAGACTGGCGCCCTGTCCTGGGTGTACCCTGCCTTACACCCATAGTCTGCCGGAGATAGCCATCGGCCCAACCGCGACCCTGACGGATGAAGCGGGAGAAGATGGATGGATGTTTCTCCTCTCGTCCAAGAGGCTTCTTCAGTTTGAACTGATGCAGGAGAAAACAGGGATAAATATACTGTAGGTGTGTCCAACATTTAGGGGAGGGAAAGAAAATAAACAAAAGCTGGCTCTGATCCCTCCGACATAATGGCCAATAGAGTCACATGGTCATTAGGAGGGTTCTGATGGGTCGTTAACTCCCTCGTCAGAGTGGAGTTTTTAAAGTGTGAGTCAGGTGAGGACAGATGTGAGGTGAATTTTCTGGGTACGGTTCCTAAAAATGCTTTGTATGTAGAGACGCCATGATCCGTCTTACATTGTTTCTGATTGGTGGTTGGTTAGATTTAGGCACAAATGATTGATGGGTTGATAAGGGATCGGTTATCAGAGTAACTCAAACTACAGCAAGCTGTATGAATATTGAATAGGGAAATAAAAATGTCATGTGTGGTGCGTGAAAATTGATCAAATTGCGTGACTTTCACATTCAATGGGTGAACCTTGGCAGCTCTGAGGACAAAACAAACCCAGCTTCTTTCCTCCTGTGGCTGAGTGCTTCATCCTGGAGCATCTCATAAAACTCTTTGGTGATTGTATCGAGCATCAAAGCAGGAAGAGAACATAGAAAGTGGGAAGCCATCATCAGCCTGCATCAAAATGCCTAGAGTTGGAAAAAAATGAAGATTTTTGGACCAATGGAACTTAACAAGCAGTTCGGGTACAATAAAAACCTTAGTTAAAATAAAGTTCCTCAAAATGTTTTTGAATTAAAACATGTTTTGAAATACTATATATTTTGATACCTCTTTTTTTTAAATTTCAATTTACAAAATTTTTTTTTTTTGCTTGCAACATTTGTGGAGCAAATTTTACTCCATACAGCCACAGAGGTTGTTGGTTCAAAACTGAGACTGTTCCTGAAACAAGAAGGGTTCAATAACAATGCAGATAGCAAACTTATCCACAGAGAAACAATAAATCCTAAATAAAAGTTATGATTCTTGAGTGAGAAGTTTAAAGATTAGTAACTTATTCCTTTTCTAAGTCACCGGTACTTTATTTAAGCTGGAATAATTCAGCTGTCCGGGTTGCAATAACCTTCAATTCAAAGTTTGGCAAAATCAAAATAAAATCTAAATGATTAAGTTGAACCAAGTTTTTATTTATTTATTTTACAGTGTACATTTGTTTTTGCTGCAAACAAAACAAATATACTAATAATAATATAAAATACTTTGGAATAAAATATTAACTTATATCTAATAGGAGACAGAAAACTAAGCTTTTTAATTGCTATAATAAAAGAAATAAAAAAGTGACTGACTCTCTGACACTGAGGCAAAGTTGAACATTAGTATAAATTTATTAAAACTCAACAAGAATTTAACATTTCCACATGAAAATGAATTTCCATAAAAATATCAGTGTTTCTGGTATCTGTCATAGTCTTTATAAAATGTGTGACATCAAGTGGAAATAATGAATAAAAGGGAAGCATTTAAAATAATAATTATTACACATTAATTTATGCTCATGCTTACACAAATAGTGAGTGAAAAACAAAACAGAACAGTGACTGATTTTATTCCTTTTTTTAATCCAGTCAGAACATTTCAGTGTAGGTCAGAAACACACGCTCTCTGGTCAGACGTGAAAACACCGTTAAAGCCGAAGACTCCAACACCTTTCTGTTTGAAAAGGCACAGTCACCACATTCAAACAAATTCAGATCCTTTGCAATGGTTGCCATACCGACTGAATACTTTCATATTATCCCACATTACCACCACATGTAATGCTTTTTTTTGTTGGATTCATAGTATAAATACTTACAACATGAAAGTTGTTGTGAATCAAAGGGAGATATGGGTTTAGAAGACATTTAATAACATTTGGCACAGTCATAGAGAGGGCTCAGAAGACCTGTGAAGGACTGTAACCAGGATTCAAACCCAGCTTACAGCTAAAGATTTTAAATCCCCATCAGTGGCAACTAATGAAAACCTGGAGCGGGTTTTACCCAATAATCAAGAAAAGGCTCCCTGTGACTCTTAAAGGATTTGTTTTCCTTCCAAATCTGAAAACCAGATGTCTTTTCTCAGCTAAGTTTCATAATAAAAATTACGCTTTCAAAAACTAGTTTTTATTTCAATCATCTGCGCTGTGATCATTACAGTGATTTATTGACAGAAATGTTATATATCATACACAAGTATCTGATTTGTTATAATCTACAAAATGAAAAACTCAATCTTTATGTTTGCCTTGGAAATGACCATTTCTAAATACATATGATCGGGTCTCGCATGGGGGGGTCCATGTTACTGCTTTCTGACCATTAGATGTGCTTAAATTGACTCACTATAGCTTTAAATTAAAGGGGAAACGAAATTCAAGATGTTCAACCTGCTTATAAAACAATCATATGTAACAGGTATTAGATTAACAGATGCAATTCTTTCTAAAATATGTTTCACGGTTGTCTTGTGATGAGTGGTTTTTGGCGCCCCCTACTGGCTGCCTATAAATACAAAGGGACAGCATAGAGCCCACGGTATGTTTTACACTGAGTAATTGGTGGACCAGTAATGAAGCTAACTGCGCTGTTTGTTTGTTGTTAACCACTCATTGCAGTAAATGACATAACATCCAAGCATCTGTCTTCCACGTGTGTGTGATGGGTAGATGGGAAGCTGTCACATTGGTGCCGTGACCCGGATCGACCAGCTGTGGCTCGTTGGACCGTCTAAAATGGCTCTTAATAGCGTCTGACAGTGAGAAAGTACTCACTAATAAAATATACCACTCTTCAAAAGCTTTGTATTTATTTTTTTTTTTGGAAGAGTATTTCAACTGAATTTTTGTTTCCTATAGAAGAAAATCCACGCATCTTCTTTATGAAGCCAAATATTTTCTTTTTTAACTTAAAAGAAGAAAAGAAATCTGTTGGTGTAGTGTTTAAATGCGCGACCATGTATGGAGGCTGTCGCTGGTTTGAATCCCGGCCAGTCGACCTTTGCCGCACAACTTCCCCTCTCTCTACACCCCTTTCCTTTCAAAGAAATACCCAAAATAAAGGCCAGTAGAGCCTAAAAATAACATAAGAAATGCAAATAAACTGCTGGTTGTTTAAAACTACAGCAGTTCTCATATAGAGGATATTTAGCAAAAATAATAAGTAGCTTTAACAAAAGGTTGTGTAATAGCTGTGGCTCTAAACAACTTTGATTTAACTGCACTTGGGGATAAATGGCTCTTTGGATTTGAAAGGCTGCAGAGAGCTGGTTTATTAGTTACAAGCACACATCTAAGAACAAAAAGTGATGATCTGATGTTACTATGAGCTATCCGGACAAGGAGAGGGTTAGATAAATTAAATCATTATCGACAAAAAAAAGATTAATTGATTTTATTGATTAATCTCCCAGCCCTACAAGCAGGTATAGATGATAAATGGGGATGCTATGAAAACAACATTATGCTGGCAGTATAATGCCTTGGGGATATAACAGGGAAAGGGTTCAATGTTTATGAGAGGTTGGATGGTGGTAAACAGCGATATCCAGGAGGAAAAACTGGCAGTAGAGCGAAACCCCAAACCCCCCCCCCCAAAAACAACATCATTAAAGTGATAGAAGACCTTTAAACCAATCCAGGTATCACAGTGGCTGCTTTCCTTACAGATGTGTGCAAAACTATGTTGATATTCAGATAATTTTGGAAATGCAAATTTATGCGATTGCATTTTTCTATTAAATAAGAAAACAATAACCAGCAGTGGATGTAAACATTTATATGAGATATGTCCATATTTTAGCCGCGGCTCTTGTGCTCCTGGTCATAAACTAAATGTAAAATATACTCCTTCCTCCTCCTTATGAGATCCAAACATGTCGCCATCAACATCCAGCTCCTTCCAGTCTTCTTCTTTGTCTTTTTTACAAGGCAGTAAGGTCCAGCTGTAGATCCTTATATTACCTTACTTTCTATGCGGCTGAAAAACTTTTCAATCAAAAAAAGTATTTTTCTCATTTTAATTTGTGCACTTTAACTGTAAATGGAAACACATCCAATGTCAGTTTTTCACTTTGAATGTAATTCTATTTCACAAATATAACCCCCCCGCCCAGTTATTTAAATTCCCACCAGATGCTGCTTGTTGTTGTAATATGAGGAAATATGAAAGTATTCACAAAAAAGAAGCAATTTCAAAGGAAATGAATCGTTTCTCAAGGCACTGTACATCCCTCACACACACACACACACCCATACACACCCCCACACACACACTCACACACACACACACACACACACACAGGCATGTAAATCAGATCAGTGTGAAACAGAAAGTCCTTTTTAGGTCTCATCTTCAGCAGGGATTTGGTAAAATTGTGTTTCACTGAAAAAAAGGGGGCAGCTCCCCCCCCAGATGAATCTGCTTCCTGACGATTCATCAACGTAAATCTCCAATTGTTTTTTAACATTTCGAAGATGGAAAAAACTGTCCAGGGGAGAGAAACTTGTATCCGTTGCCAGAGTGAAGCTTGACGCCTCCTTTAGTGTTTGTTGGAAGATTCGCTGATGGAGCAAGAGGAGGTTTGGGCTCCAGTTTGGGGTCTTCCTGCATGTCTACATGTTTCCTGCTGGATGAGCGTCTGGGCGAGAGATTCAGCAAACCCAAAACATCTTTCTGAACTGTGCTCATTTTTTTATTCCCACCTCGGAGCAAAGTTGGTGCCTCCTGTTTCTGCCCGACGCCGGCCCAGAAGGCTTTCAGGTTGTGCATTCCCTGGACCTTGTTGTCCTGCTTGGACTGGCCGAGATCGTGGGTGTCCGCTGGGCTGGAGGAAGCAGAGACGGAGCCTCTGGAGGAGCAGGAGAGGGCTGGAGATGCGGCGCTGTCAGCAGGGGAGCAAGAAGGCGACACATGGCAGCTGTAGGGTGAGCCTGAGTATGTCGGTTTGTGATGCTCCTCCGAGGAGCCCAAGAGGGGCAGATAGTTCTTTTCCTTCACAGGGAGAGATGAGGAAGGAGAAGAAGGAGCCGACGTGCTGATTTTCTGCAGTGATGACGAGCGGGACGGCGGTTTAGGAGGAGTCGGAGGAGGCCTTGGATCAGAATTGGGGAGAGTTGAAAGATGCTTGCGGACGGAGAAAGGAGAGGAGCAGGTTTTCAGACTGGCTCTGCTGGGAGGTCTGCTAAAAGCGCTGGTCTCTGACGGCTGGAAGCCAGACACTCCTCTGGAGGGTTTAAACGTTGGCGTGGTGGGTGTGGACAGGGACGGCTGAATGGTGTGAGGATCCTCACGGCCCTCGGCTCCCCTCACAGCTTTGGCTCTGCTGTTTGCCTTCTGCAGCGTCTCCACAGCTTGCATGTGGTTGTGAGTTTCTTCCAGGATCTTTTTGGCCAGTTCGTGGGGATCCAGCTGTCCTGCGGGGCCCATCCTCTCTTCTTGGGACTTGACGGTGCTGTCAGTTTCTGTGCTGGACTGGTCCGACTCTGAGCTGCTAGCCTTCCCTTTGACCGTCCGCTTAGGCAGTGAGCTACAAGAGATAAAGGAAAAGAGGTTTGAGTAGAGAAATGTTTAAAACAACCAATGAAAGGCTGTGTGAACAAGAAAAGGTCCTCCCACTATTTAAAACCATCATTTTATCTTAATCCAATGAGCCATAACACTGTAATAACAAAATAAGGGTTTTGAAGTGGCCTAGTCAAAGTTCAGCCTGACTGAATGGCCTAAATATGAAGAATTATTTTTTTTTTTTTAGACTAAATCAAACTGTAAACGTACATTTTTTGGTTTGTTGGATCCATCAGCGCCAGCGGTGGTGTTTTAAGCGGGGAGGTCGGCGTGCTGATGCTTCCCTTGGAGGACACCGTCAGAGTCTTACCCGCCGCACAGCCTCTCCCAGAACCCCTTCTGCCGTGTCGGTGTCCCGCAGGGAGCGGCAGCGTGTCGCATTCCCTCCCTGCACGTCCCAGCGGCTCGCTGCTAATAATGGAAAAGCCCTCATACTCCTCGTCCTCGCCTCCCGCTGGCGTTCCTCCGTGATTGGTCAGCCGACCTCTCGATAGGCCGCCTGCCGGGCGGTGCGAGGAGTGCGGCCCGGGTCCTCCCACCTGCTTCTCTGGCTCCTGTTGATGGGAGCGATGGCTGATGATGTCACTTCCCGCCGGCTCAGGGCGAGAAAGGAAGCTAAGAGAGGAGGCGAGGGAGCTGAGGCTGTAGACGGAGATGGCGTCGCAGGAGAGGTTGTCTGAGCAGCCGGGGGGTAAGAAGGAGGGCTGGGGGGGGAAGCAGTTGAGAGAGACGGGCAGAGAGTGAGGCTGGGAGGCCGACTGGGAGGAGGACAGAGACTCTAAGGACGAGGAGCTGTCCATGCTCAGCCGCTTGGGAAGCTCTGTGGAATCTAGATGAGAAGAGAAAGACGATCAGTAGATAAAGCTGCTGCAAAACTGGATTAAAACGATTCTTCTCGATTTAGAAGAAAATATATCAATTATTCTCACCAAACAGGGCAAGAAGAGCCTGAAGGGCAAAATGCATGTTCCGCCTGCTGGCTTGTTTTCCAGTTTTTAACACGACTTCCTCCTGACCAACTTCACACAGATCAAATCCTGCAAAACATCCAACACTACATGAGAGCAGAGAAAATGAATCATACCAGAAATTCAAAAATAAGAAGAAACCAACAGAACCGTTTTCAACTCTGCTCCCACAAAGCACATAAGATGAAACCTCTGCAGTATCACGCTGCTAAAGGTATCCCAACACCTTGACATTTTTCAGTTTAGTCAAGTTACAACCACAAACTATAATGCAGACATTGACCAATAAAAATATTGCTGCTAAAGTCCATTCAGACCAATAGAAATGCATCTCCACTCCGAACTCCAGAGGAAAGCCCGCCCCCAGAGGGGGAGATAATGTCATCTTTAAAATGCGTTTTTTAAAGAACGTAATTTGTAAAACTCAACTGAAATAGAGAAAAAAAAATATATATATAAAATCTGTAAAATATTAAAAAAAAATCAAAAAATGTAAAAAAAAATGTTGAAAATCAATCAAATGAAATTATAAAAAAATATTTGAAAAAGAAAAAAATATTTGAACTAAGAAAATCTGAACCCCCACAGCAATGTTACTCTGTTTATTTCATTTATCATTTTTTAAAATCAAATTTCCATTTGAAAGGTGTTTACAAAAGTAATGGAACAAACTTCACTTCATATTGAATATTTGTTCTCGTTTTATTTCAAAGCTGTCAACAAAACTTGAAACCTTTCATCTTTCACACTTTTGTCAATAATGTGAAACCAAAGCTTTTGCTGCAGCAATATGACCGATTTGATTGAAACCATTTAGGTCCTGGAGGAGCCTGTAGTGAGATCAGACATACATGTAATGACAGTGGGGATGGATTTACCCTGCTGACAGCTTAAAACGAATTAAAATGATAAAAACTTCTTTTTTGAAAAATTAACATTTGAGAAACAAAAATTTGAATATATATAAAATCTGTATAAAAACTTTTTTAAAATTATTTTTTGTTAAAAAAAAAAAAACCTTTATTTAATTTTAAGTCTTATTTTCGAATTGCCTTTTTTTTTAAATATCTATTTACAGAAGATATGAATTGCTTCCAGCAATCACTGAACACAGTTACTATTAACCGTTAAGCTGTTACTGCTGCTTTTCACATTAATGTCATCCTTTCCTGGCCTTTATTCATCTCTGAGCTCATAACAGAACAACTGGATCTATATTGACATTAAATCACAAACGGTTCACTAAAAAGGTCATTTCTGCAACTGAAGCTGCCTGGTTGCTTCCTGGCAACAATATAAACCCTTCTGGGTTTATTTCCTGAGGTTTTTCTGAATGCCGTTTGCTCGTTCTTCTTGCTCATGTCCACATAAATGCTAAAGGTTAGCATTTTAGACCAGGATTAGCGGACCGGTGAGCTGATGAGTGGACTGAATATAACGACTCCACTTTGCATTGGTCTGTCAGATAAAATTGAAACTAAATACATAAAAGGAAGCACAGAACAAAAAAAAAAATAAGGGTGAGGTTTATTTTCCTTCTCACGACTCACCGAGTGCAGCCAGGAACTCATGGCAACCCGGGAGCCTCCAGAGCTGAACGCTTATCGACACCTGAACGGGAGCCAGAGGGAAGTCTTGCTCTTTGTCGCCCGACTGCAGCTGCACCAGCACTTGATGAAGCTTTAGAGAGGGAGGAAGATGTAACCAGAAGCATGGACAGATTCCCCCAAACTCCTTCCCCGAATGCCTTTCCTACCTCTGCCATATTTCATTTATTACATAAACAGAGCCGATCACATAAAGAAACGATCCTCTAACACAAACACCAGGGGTTTTTAAGCTTTTGGGGCAAAGCTCACGTATAGCGCTAACACTGAGCCAACACCAGTTTGTTTGAGCCCGACTGGGCTCCTTCCGAAACCCGTTAAATCAGTAATTTCATGTGGAAACACTTACCATCCCCACCATGCTTCTAACTGCCTTTGAGATGCATGAATAAAGAAGAGGACACAGAGCTTTAGTGTTTTCTTTGTGTGGAAATCCAGGCTTTGAGTCTGTGCACACTCAGTCATACACAGATGAACGTCAGTTCATGGAAACAATGAATGAAGAAGAAGATGATGCTGCTGCTGCACAATGGAAGAAACAATTTGGCACAAGCTCCTTCTCTGCAATGATCCTCTTTTAACAGTCTGACAGCTATAGGGAATGAAGAAATATGAGATGAACATGGTAGGATTGGAAAGGCACACTGGGATACAGAGGTGGGTAGTAAGTAGTTACATTTACTCATTTACATCAGCAACTTTTACAGTCATGTACTTTTTAGTTTTACTTGAATAAAAATATGATAAAATCTCACTACTCTTATTTGAGTAAAATGTCTGTTATTGTAAATCTGAAGGTATTTCTTTTTTTCCATTTCGTTTTTTAAATTCAGACATTTCAGTAACAAAGCTGTTTTTATAGCTTAATACTACAATATTACTGCTTATGGTTATCATACCTCGCAGGCCGAGTCACCACATAAAAAAAAATAGCTAAACAACATCTGGTGCATTGTCCCTCTCCTCCCTCTCTGCTGCGCTGTTGCTGAGCGTCCTAAGCCCCGCCCCCTAGACATCCAATCAGGCGTAGATGTGAGAACAGTCAGACTGCTTTCAGCTCAGACATGATTTATTGTGGTGGATAAGATAAAGACGCTGTATCCTGATACAATACTAGTTTAGCAGGCTATTAATATCAAAGACAATTGTTATTTCAATGTTTTAGCTATTGTTGATTTTCAGGTTTCTGGATTATTTGCACAAACTTCAATAAATAAATGTACATTTTTATGAAATAAATAAATTTACCATTACATCATGAAATATTTAATAAAAAAAATAAATAAATGAATTAAAAGCTGTAACATTAAACAACATCAAACGAGGGATATAGAGGCTGGAGTCTCTCATCCAAAGTGCTTTAAATAAATTGCAACAGGTTTTTAAAATGATTTCCTCCTTTTTCAGCAATAATATTGACTTTAGAGTAGAAGACAGAAGGAAAGAAACAGCCAATCAGACATCAGGATTTCTATGGAAGCGTCCCTAGTCCCGCCCACTCAGTCTGATAGGTGAAGTTGAAAGTTTAAATAATTTTATGACGAGTCTGCTGTTCAGTCACCATGAAACAAACCAATACAGAGGGAAAATAATGACATTTATTTTTCTATTAATTTATTATAAAAAGATGGAACCTAATTACTGTATTCAATGACACACTTAATTATTTATTTAAAATTATTTAATGGTACATTTATTTTAATGATGTTTTAAATCAATCAATTGTAAATGTGTTTTTAACAGCAAATGCATTTGTTTAATTGATATTTCATAATTTAATGATACATTTAGTTTAATAAATGACACAGATGGGACATTGAATTATTTAATTTTACAAATTTATTATTAAAATCATTCTTTAATGATGTATTAAATAAATAAATTTTACATTCCTTTACCTTCCTTAACATTTTACTTTTTATTGGTATATTTATTTCTTTCATTAATCATTTACACCTATTTATTTCAAGCAATACGTCTTGATTTCATTTAGTCGCCTTCATAGAATCTACTATAGATGAATGTTTTTACTACCTTGTGAATGAGCTGTTCTCCTGCTTCAGACGTTGTGACCATTTTACAGAGAGCCTGCAGAGCTGGAGGGCTCAGACCTGGAGGGATAAAAACAATGTTTGTTAGACCTTCAACTGTAAGAGCTTTTCAAATATGCATCCTTTTTGGAGCCTTTAAAATGAGCTTGTTGATGAGCTGTTGTTGGGTTAAGTGTGAACCCAGGTTCTTATTTAAGCAGTGTGACTGACAGGGAGGCCTTTTGAATAATGAAACGGCTCCAGTACCGAGCAGAGACTGCAGTGTGGTGCTGCACTGCTGCAGACGATCTCCAGGGTCAGACGTTGGGAAAAACACAGCGGCAGGGAGGCCGGCACCGCAGCCGGAGACTTCCAGCCGGAAACCCACCGCGGACAGGAGGGCCTGCCACCCGGGAACTCCCCCGACCTTACCGAGCAGAGAGGAGACATGAGGGGGGGCAGACTGGGGGAGAAGAGGGGGGCAGGATTTAAAGACGACAACACAGACCTTGTTCTCCACGCTTTGCTGCGATGTGTACATCGGGTTACAGTGGCCGCTCTGGATGCGCTGCAGGGACTTTTCCACCTGTGGAGAGGCAATTAATCAGGTGTGCCTTTACTAACCAACAGACGGCTTTGCCCAACTGTGAAGTGGAACAAAAACAATACGCACGATGAAATAAAACCAACATGCAATCTGAGTTGTTGTCTGCATTCGCTATAATTATTAACTTATCAGCAAACGTGTTAAAGGAGGAATTTTGATCAACAAAATGTGATTGTAAAGAGAATTATTGCCACGCATCACTTTAAAGGTGCACAGGCACATTTTATGCCCCTTAAAAAAGACATGAAACCATTTGATGATGATCAAATACACCATTGTCCATCCTGGTAGAGCTTAGAAAGTCCTTTATGAGCCTAAGTAGAATTCCAGCAACGGTTGCAATGAGCAGATATAAACGTGCCATCTGCTGGCAGTACTGCAGAACTATCAGTGTGATCGAAGACCAACTTATATTCATTGAATAAACGGATCTACAGCAGCTTTATTACCTCTTTCCCACAGGCAGAAAAAAACAGCTTAAACCCTGGAACAATTGATTTTTTAGCGGCGCGTTGACCCGGGTCAAACGACTCGGCAAGCGACCCGTTCTAATCGCCTTCAAACAGCTCAGCTCCAGCATACAGTGGGGACATCAGACTCGGGTCGACCCACTAATTTGTGTGATAGCACTGAGCACAACGAACGGATGCCAACACACAGCACCAGTCACGTCCGATCTAACAAACCAAACCAACTCTATTTACATTCAATAAACATGGAGCAGCCATGGTGAGAGAGATTCGGAGGGCTTCCTCTTCAGTGAACATCAACGTTCAGCCTGAATTCCCAGCTCTGTTTAAGTCTGATCCCTCATAGAATCAAATGTTTTTTGTCTTGTTTTCACTCTGAACTTTTGACTTTTACTCATCATTTCCTCGCTTCCTTGGGAGATGCTAACTGGCTTAGCCATAGAAGGCTTCTTCTTCCTCCTTGTTTTCCCCCTGTGCACATGCTCAGTATCGTAGCTTCTTTGCTATTGTAAATAAGAACAAAGGGTTTTATTTACCAACAAACTGAGCCAAAACAAAGTATAAAACACAAATAACAAATATTACGCCTGTAGGACACGGTAATCTTTCAGAAAAAAACCTTTTATAAAACAGGAATGAACTACTGGAATATAAATATATGAAATAACGTGACTATGCACAACAAAAGGTGTGAAGATATGCACCTCAGTTTTAAAGTCACAGTTTAGTATAATCAGGAAAGACTAATACATGTTTATCTTACTTTATTCAGCAGTGCAAGATTAACAGAAGAGAAGCTTCAAATAGTGGCTACAAAAGAAGTGACCAGGATTTGGTTTCATTGTTTTCAAATTAAAAAGAGGATAATCAGTTACTACCCAAATTTATGCAACTATAAAACTATGTGAAAATATAATAAAGTTTTTATAAAGGGATGTTTTAAAAAAGTAGAGAATATAAACAGTTTACATCACTGGAGACACTTTGTTGTCTCTGAAAGGTCAGGGATTTGTGCCGACATGTCTGCCTCTGTGCAGCATTTTATTCAGGTTGAATAATCAGTGTCTGTGGCGACCAAATGTAGAACCAGAGAGGAAACACCTTAACCCAAGAGAACGTTTGTGATACGTTCAGATCAGGTCAGATCCATCCTGTTACTTTCAGTTCTAGTTTTGAAGCGTAGAATAAACAGTGTCTTTCTGTTTTAATGAACCAAACTGACCCTTTTTTCTTGATTTTCTTAAACAGAAAAAAACATCTTAATCAATTACCTACAAAAACTTATTCAGCTTCCAAATGTTTTGTTGATTCTCCTTGTGATTCCACCTCAGTTGATAGGAGCTCACTATTGATCTGCTGAGGTCAGCAGTCTGCAGATGTTCGGACAGGAACAAACACACTTAGTTTTAATTCGCTTTATATTCTATTATTTAAAAAAGGAGGGAAACTGTAATAAAACTGCAACGATTTATTGAAATGATTGCCTTTATTTGTAAACAGAAGGTTGATCATAAATAACAAAGTTGTCTAAATCTATATTTTCATAACACAGCTTTCTTTTTTTAATAAAGCCTTTATATCAGACTCTTTGTTTTAAAAAACGTATAGAAAAGTTTAGTCTACATGGAATTAGAGTTTAAAGAAGGTATAAACATCCCTGTGACGGCTCGTGGCCTCTTGAGGCTGTTGAGGACACACCTTCCTGATTGGCTGCAGGAAAGCGGCCCCCCCATTGGACCAGCAGAGCCAGTGCGGGGTTGACGAGCCTCAACTGCTCCCTATAAAAAGCTCCTGAAGTGGAGCAGCTAGTAGGAAGAGGGCTTGTTAAGCTTCCACCACCTCTGGTGCTTGTAACTGTTTTCTTCATGCTTATTCTGCTAAGCAGACTTCATACAAGCTAGAAGTTCATGTTTGGGAGGTTTAATGATCCTTTTGTTCTTTCTTTTATGTTGTTTTGAGTTTACTTTAGACCGACTTGTTTGAATATTTTGTAATTTAATTAGCATTTAACCGTCCTTTTCTTTTGGTTTATTTGGGTTACGTTGCATTGTGTTTTGGTTTTCTTTTGTTATAAATCATTCTACGTTCCACATATTTTCTCCAGACACATTTTTATGTTGCTGTCCCTGAACCCCTAGACCTCAGGGGTGAAATATTCCCCTACAAAAAAATGATGTCAGGCAAAATAAATGTTCAGTTAAAAAAAAGCTTCAGACATATAACGACAGCTCACCAAGTGCAGCAGCACCCTGAGGGCATCCCTGGCTTTCTCTGGATACTGAAGGATCTCTGCCAAAGCCTGTCCCACCAGCGACATGGGACTGTTCAGCTTCACATCACTGCCTATCAGCATGTAACCTGAAGAAAGACAAACAGCCGACTGTCAGAGAAATAACAAAACATCAGCTCCTTTATTAGATTCCTCTCTCTGCATCTCATCGATTACAGAGACAAAGTAAAAACCACAACCTGGTTGAGTCCTGATCAGATAATATCAAAACGACAATCTAGGTCAGACCTAAACAGCCTGGATTTACAAGGACTACGAAGTATTCATTCTGTCCCACTACAACCACAAATATGTATTTTATCGTAATCTGCTTTCTACTGGGAGGCAGAAAGAAAATTACACGATTGCTGTCTTACTTGTTTTTAAACTAATAAAAAAAGAAAGTAATTATGTGTATTCCTACAAAAAGACATTGTGAAAAGTCCTGAACATCCAGGGACTGAATTTTTTGCCCATTCTTCTTAAAAAAAGCAGCTCAGGCTCTGTCAGATCAGATGGAGAGCGTTTGTAAAATGGCAGTTTTCAGATCTTGAAAAATATTAGAATTTAAGCAAAATTGAACATATTACTTAATTTGGAATAATAAAATACTTCCAAATGTACTTGACTAAACTCTACCTTTTAGTTGGACATAGCTGTGGTTCAGTGGACTGCTTCATCACAGAAAACCTCTGAAGTTGTTTTATGCAAATTTTTGTTTTCATGTCTTGATTCCTAGTGAATGAAGCATCTGATGGTTTCATGTAGTTTTGTTGCTTGCAATGTTCACACAGGGTTCATGAGGTCAGCAGGGAGGAACTCTGTGATAAACTGGTCCTACTTTCTAGCAGGGAAGCTGTGGTCTACAAACAATATGAGGTGAATTAGTCCTATTATTGTTGCAAACAAAGAACGCATTTGTAAATCGAAATTAGAAAAAAATGAAATGAAACTTTAAAAAATGTTTTGAGAGTAACTTTGCTGATTTCTATTTTTTTAAACTGTTCTTCAAACTTAAATCTACCTTTTTAATTTAAAAATTAAAAAGATGTTTCTTTTTACAAATTACATTTTCAAATAAGATTTTTCTGCCCCCAGAAGTAAAGAAAATGTGATCTGTAAAATGAAATTTGAAATAATGCAATCTAAAAAACATAAACAAGAACCCTGAAAATATAAAATCTGTTAAAAATGTATGGGAAAAAATACAGCAAAAAACAGCAAAGTTAATCTCAAAACCCTTTTTCCATTCATTCATTTCATTTCCTAAATGCATTTTTTTCATATTTCAATTCAAGAACTGCTTTCCTAGCTAGCAAAATAATAGTGCAAAATTCACTCCATAAAACAACTGCTCTAGGTCCATATCTTTTGTATTTTTTCGGGGCTGTTTTATTATTTGGGTTCCTGTTGCTCACCAGCCCAGTTGGACGGGTGTGAGAAGTGCTTGCTGCTCTGCAGGTTCTTCATGGCCTCCGTCAGAGCCACACTGGCTTTGGTTCCACTCAGAAGGGCAGCGTAGAAAGTGTGCATGAAGAGCTTGGAGGCGGCGATCTGCACCGGCCACAGAGAGATGCACACACACTGAACGCCTGCAGCTAAGAAGGCTCGGGTCAGACCCACTACTCCGTCAGCCGTGACCCGGCAGCTGGACTCCGGATACAACCTAAAAAAGAATCAGACGTCAGCGGTCTGCAACAGAGATGACTATCTGTAAACCTGTGAACAGGTTATATATACCTCAGAACCACCAGTTTGACTGAGAGGCACAGGTCCAAGATATCGGCAGCAGTGAGGAGGAAGTCGTGAAGTGGTGTACTGTCGCATGAGTTCTCTATTCCACAAACGCTTTCCCCATCCTCACTTCTTTCCTCCGCTCCTCTGAACCTCTCTGGGCTGCTGTAAGTCCTGGGAAACAAACCCTCAGTCTTCCCCTCCCGATTCACAGCTTCCTCTAAAGTCGACGTTCCAATCAGGGTGTTCTCCTTTCGCCGGCCGCTGGGTACGTCCACTAAGGTGTGCTCCTGGCTGGGGGCGAGGACCACAGCGGCGAGCTTCCAGGATATATGAGCTGCAAAGTGAACACACTCTGCCTGATTCAGAGCTGCTAAAACCCGCTCCTTGGTGGCGTTTGCTCCTGTCAGGGGGTGACAACCCAGCTGTTCCCCCAGAGACAGAGCCTCCTCTTGGGCTGAGGGTAAGGGTCCCCACAGCCAGCGGTCCATGACATTAGGAGGCAGGCGAGGTGCCCCGATAACTGCAGCCACCGAACCTCCATCTGGACAAAGCAAAGCACCGCTGGAGCGAGGATGAGTCTGTAGAGAGAGCAGAGAAACCGCCATGCTTATAATTTTAGCGCCAGATAAAATTGATGACATCAATAGAAGAGTTGTCTACCTTTCTTGCAGCTTGCAGGCTGGCCAGGGAAGGGACGGAGATGATATTAAACCTTTCATACAGGTACTCATTAGACGAGCTGCCCTTAAGCAAGGCAAATGGGATCAGGTACAATTCTCCTTCCAGAACTACTACAAGCTGTCTGTTCCTGCCAACGGGTCCACTGCTGTGCATCAGACCCTGCAGAGATTCAGGCAACAGAACACCACATTCAAATTAGAGGACATATAAAAAAGTCCCATGAATTTCACATGTTAACCCCTGTCTTCCACATGTGGTTCTTGTTTCCTCCCAAAAATTCAATAAATACTAGATGTGATTCTCATCTTACACATGTGGGTCACATTTTCCACACATGATAAAGCATTTTGATAACATAATCCACGTTCCCTTGAACTTTTGATCATATGTGAAACATATGATGACATATTTCTCACATGTGCAACACATTTTAAGATTTTTTTCAAAAACCTTAACAGAGAAATCCCTTAAATTTCACATGTGAAAACCACATGTGAAAAACACGAACCACATGGGATCCTCATGTAAAAGCAGACTTAAACACGTGAATTTAGAATGTTCTATGTCAAAGGCACGAGAGTCAAAACATGCTTCAATTGGGAATCACATGTGAAACAATATCACGTGATTCACATGTGAAAACTGGAATCAAATCTGAATCACATATATATCATATGTGTATTACATGTGGTAACATGTAAATCAAACTCGCCAAATCACATGAATTACACATGTGATCCCCGTCTTCCACATGTGGTTCTCGTTTCCCACCAAAAAGCACCATCCAATTTGTACGATGAAGTATTTTCTTCATGGAATTCATGCTCCATTCAACTTTTGACCACATGTGGAACCTGTGATCAAATACTTCTCACATGTTCACCACATATTTTTGTTTTACATGTGAATAATAAAGGACTCTGCTCTATGTAACATCTGTTTTACATTTATCCAAAACCCTGAGTGAAAAATTCCATTAATTCAATATGTGAAAATCACACGTGTACAACATGTAAGTCATACGTAAACGCACATGTATACCTGTGGATTTGGAATGTTTTATGTCAAATCCATGTGAATTACACGTGGAAACATGTGAATCAAAAGCGATCCACAGCTCATCCAATGTTCAACATATTTTACATGTGTTACATGCAAAAACATGCAATTTACATGCGATTCACCTGTGTTACATGTTACTTACATGTTAATTTAAATGTGCCTCAAACTTATGCTTTAAAACCCCGTGAATCACATGTGCATCACATGTAATTTTAACACGAATCATTCCAAATCCAAAGTATATACTTTTACATTTAATGCACATGTGTATCACATGTCCCATAATGTTACTTTCACATGTGGAACATGGGTTTTGCGTGTGATTTTCACCTTATAATATTCTTCTGTAAGGGAGAGTAATAAAGAATAACAAGGTTCTGTTTCACATACCCCTTCCATTGGTGCGATGAGTAAGTCATAAAGGGCTCGTAGAGGAGGTTTGCCGGCATTAATGGGTCGACAAAGAGGGGAGGATAAGCCGTCCTTCACAGGAGACACTGTAGTGCTGTAAAGGCTCGTCATACTCCGACAGCTTCTGTTAGAGACGGACATTTTGGGTGACATGAGCTGAACGGGATTAGAAACATTCATTTACTAGGATTACGTTCACACTGCAGGCAAATGTGACCCAATCTGATTTATTTATGTATTTTCTACCCATATGCAACTCATATCCAACTTCCTAACAGCAGTAAAAACGGCTTTTCACCTCCAAAAAAGTCTGAGTGTTTTCATTTCCACATGTGGTACTAAATCAAAGATGCATCAGAGAGTTTTTAGGGGACTTTTTAAACTGACTCTGGCGTTATCATCATTTAGCTAACAGCCACTGCTGCACAAAACTCATTTTCTTACCTTTCTGGTTATGTTGAAACCAAAATATGGTTGTCTCCAATTGTTCAACAACTTATAAGAACACAGAGATGCCAACATCTGTTATTTTTACCATAAAAAGTGCACTACTTCATAACGTTGGGGCCTTAAACCATTCAGACTGGAGTCTGATGGTGGCTGCATTCACGTAGTGGCCTGAACAATCATGCAAAAGACTACAGGGATGTCTTGAAGACATAAAAACCTGGATGACTCTTAACTTTGCACTTCTGAATGCAGACAAAACAGAAGTTATTGTCTTTGAACCAGAGTAGCCTGTCAAAAAGAAGCTGATTAGTCAATCACTTTGTTTGGATGGAATTAAAATAATCTCAGATAATAAAGTAAAAAATCTTGGTGTTGTTTTTAAATCCCATATTGAAAAGGTTTCTAGAATTTCCTTATTTCATCTCCAGAATATTGCAAAAATTAGAACTATCCTGTCCAGGGTTGATGCTGAGAAACTAGTCCATGCATTTGTTTTTGTTATTCTGCTTTATTCTATGTCTGTTCTCCCATTCGGCAGAATTTGTTAGTTCAAACCAAAAGTTTGTGCTCTATTTACTTTTTCTATCACAGTAGCTTCATCGTGTCTGTTACTCCATCCTGGAGGGAAATATCAGCTGGGCTGCTGCCATTAACTTCTTTGATTATAGATGATAGAGTTGGGTTTGTTTTTCAGTGCTTAGTTCTGTTTTTCTTTTACACATAGCTATGGGCTGAGTCTTTACTGTCACTAACTGTATGTGCTCTCTTCCATCCTTTTTGAAATGAAAACTGGCTGAGAGCTTGTTGATTAAACAGTTTCTATCTTGACAGAGCCACCTATGGTGCTAGATTACCGTTACCTTTTCCAAGTATTAATAGACCAGTGTTTGTTTGTTCCATTTGTATGTCTGGTTCTGTTTCTTTGAATCCCCATTCGGCCTCAGGAGAATGCCGCTCAGACTGAGCAACAAAATGCAAATGAATGTCTGCTGTCACCACACACTCACCCTTTAAAGTCAAACACTGGATGCAGACAGCTGGTTTTGCTTAGACAAAAAACTTTAGGGGAAGATAATTGTCCATTTGAAAGTATTTGTGTCTGAATTTTTAAATGCAAGGCAGTAGAATAAAAATATAATATTTATATTTGTTGCATGTTGCCAACTCATACATACATGTGACATCAGATGTTTCATTTATGAGAAGTGTAGAAATTACAACTTCGTAAAACTAAAAAAGCAAAGTGTTTCCTCGAGGTCGTTTCTGGATGTTGTTCAGTAGAGGTCTGGGATGTGTTTAAAAGCTGAACTCAGACCTGTTGAAGCGGTTATTTCTCGACACCATGCGGAGGTAGCCCGATGGGTCGGCGGCTGAGGTGAGGTTGTCGTTCAGCTCCTCAAACTGCTGCTCCAACAGATCTCCGGCTTCACTCTCTGTCTCACTGCTGAGGCAAACTCTGAAAACACAAAGATTCATGGCAGGTCCTGAACTTTCCAGTCATTTAGCTTCACAGGTTCTTCTTCATCACATTAGAAGCAAATTTTAAATCCTAGAACTACTGACACACTGAATTAAGCAAAAGTATTCAAACCCCTTTGAAATTTTTTGAGTGTTGTGATGTCATTGCGGAAAATTATTCATGTTTATTTCCAATCAAATAACTCATATCAACTTCATCCGTTATCATTATCAATCAAAGAGATTTTTTATAAGCGTGTTCTTAGGTACATATATGTGAGAAATACTAAGACTATACAGTCCTGCTAAGTTTTTTCCTGGAACAAAGTAACGCATGTTTAATATTTTTTCAAAGTAGTTTTTATTCTTGTCAAATTGGTGAGAAACATTATATAACATCTCACATTTTATTACTTTTCCTTCAGTTGTATTTCAAACTCCAATAACAGGAAAATCATCCAAACTCCTTGGAATTTTAGATCATTTAAAGTATTTTCATAGTTACTTTGACTAATAACTAGTTGCTTTGATCGTGCACTAACCAAGTTTCTATAGTTTCTTTAGGAGAAGTATCAACTAACTATAACTGAGACTCCATAAAATGTAAATATTCTCTTAATTACTACACTTAATTTAAAAACTAACTATATAAATTTCTAAATATTTTTTTTATGACATTTGATTATTCAACTGATCATCTTAGGTGTTTTCTTTAGTAATTTAATGGGGCATTTGATTCTGCACTGTATAATTTAATAGTATATTTAACGCTTGAATGTTTTAGATAAACAAATGTTAGATATGTGCTTTTTACATGTAAATATTTCATTGCACATTTAGACCCCAAATATAAATATACTGCCAA
Organism: Jordanella pulchra; assembly: GCA_034780135.1. NCBI lineage: Eukaryota > Metazoa > Chordata > Actinopteri > Cyprinodontiformes > Cyprinodontidae > Jordanella > Jordanella pulchra. The sequence goes on from JAUZNJ010048486.1 coordinate 30,990, forward strand.
ACTGTAAAATATACAATAAAATAATCAAATTTTCCATGAAATGATTAAAATATATCAAGGCTTCCATAAAAGATGGAAAACAATCAGCTGCCAGTAAAATGAATAAAATTGACAAAAGTAATAATAATTGATTTTGAATAAATATGTATATCTCTGTCTGTCTCTCACTCTATATAAATAATTAAATCAAATACGTAGACAAGCCTGGTGGAGCTCCTGAACTAAAAGGTTGTTGAGCAACACTTTGAGGCAATTAGTGAAATCAGAAGTTTTCTGTAAAGTTCAGGAAATGTTCAGTCAGATTTCTAACTTTGATTTTTAGAATTATTTAAAAAAAATCCAAAATCAATATTTTATTTTACTAAATTATCATTTAATAAATATTTATTTACTATACTTTTTTCAGTTTAGTATTATTAAAATAACTAGTTGGAATTTATCATTTTCTTTAATAGGAGGGTATGTAGAGCTTCAAGTACAGCTGTATAACTCTGCTCAACGTCCCATCCTCACTGCCAAACAGCATCATGATGGTCAGAGTTGATGGAAATATGATGCATAAGCTTCTAATTGCACCATATTTGTCAGATTCGTAGTTTCATTTTTACATTGTTTTCCTTCCAACTTATGATTTTACACAATTTTGTGTTGCTCTGTCATGTTTACAGTTGGATAACTAAAGACTGTGTTTGAAAAATCACAAAATGTGAAGAAAAAGTTAAATGGGGTATTTCAGTGACCCAATGCAGGTCGAGAAATTAGGATTAAATACCAATATCTAATTCCTGTAGTTTTCTTAGAATATTTAGTAATCTTTGGTAGAGCTGCCTGCGTTGATGACATAAAACATATAAGATTTTAATTTGTGTCTGGTGGGAAGATGGGTTCATTTTTAAATGTAAAAAGTTATAAAATAAATAGTATTTGTGAGGACCCTTTAAACAAAACCTCAAACGCCTCCCTCTTTCTTGCCAATGAGTCAAAGTTCCTGCTGTGTGAAGTGATATTTTCCAACATTGCTTTCCTCCTAACCAACAGCAGGGGGCGCCAACCCCTTATTGAAAAGATACCGCAGATCCTCGGACTATTTAGCGAAATCTCCTGTTAAAAAACCTCGAAACCTTTGACTCTGGATTTACGCTTGAAAACAATATCAGGCTTCATTTCTGTTTATACTTTTTAGTGAACATTACCAAACTTTGTCCTAATTTGTTTCATCCTAAGATAAAAATCTTAATTCATGCTTTTATTTTATCTCATCTGGATCAGTGCACTGCTGCAGCAAGACTCCTGACTAGATCTTAAACCATTTTTATCATCATGGGCATTTCTGTATCTGAAAAAGTTATCCAGAAACAAAACTTTAAAAGACTTTATAAGAAACAAAATGGATTTTAAGAGTAACTCTGTTGATTTATCAGATTTTATTTGTTTTTATTATAACTTTTATTTTACTTGTTTATGTTTTATCCTTTTAAATTAGATTTTTTTTCAAAATGTTTGAAAATATTTTATAATGTCAAATTATTTCTTTTATTTATCATTTTTTTACATTAAGTTTTATGACTTGTAATCTTTTCAGACTGGATTTCACAGATCATATTCTCTTCACTTCAAGCAGCAATATAAATGACCAAAGACACTGACCAATAAAAAAAACTATTGATAACATCCAGCAGACTAAAAGAAATGCATCTTCTCTCCTCACTCTAGAGGAAAGCCTGCCCCCAGAAGTGAAAAAAATGTGATCTGTAAAACATAATTTAAAAAGACTGCAATCTGTAAAACTCTCTGAAAATGAGAAGTTTGAAAAAAGAAAAAAAAAAGAAAAACTATGGAAAAAATAATAAATGAACCTGAAACAAAATAGAATATGACTAAAAACAAAAAATATATTTGGAAACATAAAATCAGAGAAAATAGCAAGTTGCAAACCTTTTTTGATTAAAATGTTTTTCAAAGTTTCATTTCTGGGCTACATTTTTTTATTTTCATTTACAAAACTTGTTTGCATGCAACAATAACTGAACAAAATTCCCTCCATAACTCAACGGTTTTCTCTAAAGGCCAGCAGAAAACTTGAATCTACATTAGTTTAATTTTATCTTGTGTATTTTTAAATTCTTTTGATTGTTCAATCACTCTGTGATCATTATCTTAAATGATGCTGTATAGATTAATTTTTAATTGCACTTTAAATTTTTTTTCTTTTGGGTTTTTACAGCACTGGTTGCTCGTTTTTCAGACAGTAGGCTGACAGGAAAGGGGGTATGAGAGAGGGGGAGAGACCACAAACCAGATTTGCCCCTAATTACTGATTTACAATTGACCAAACAATAATATATGTGGCGTCCCCAAGGTCATGCCACCCAGGGCGGGGAGTCACATCTGAACAAATGTTTTTATTACGACCTTTTTATTGAATTAGAAGACACATTTTTCACTGCCTTTCTTTGTTTATCTCTACCTGCTGTGATGGCTGTCCACTCCCAGTGCCTCTCTAGCGTTGCAGATGTACTGATCCAAGGAAACAGAACCTCCTCCATGTGGACTCCCTCCACCATCCTGGAACTCAGAGGTGTCTGGGCCTCCCAGGTAAACCTCATTAAACTTCACGATGCCTGTTAAATGTTTTTAGGAAAGACGGGCAGAAGTTTAAGTACCGTGAGTTCACCCGACTCCCTGCGTTTGCATTTTAGAACATTTTTGAGAAATATTTGATTGTAATAAAGCAGGGGCATGCTCAAGGTTTAACAGATTTTGAATGGATAACCAAGAAGCTTCATATTTACTCCTCAGTGTGTTTTTTATTAAAAAAGACTTGTTTAGGAGCATTAAAAACTTAAAATGTTTTTTTTAATTTTTGAGAAAATTATGATCAAATGCCGTTAGCGCCGTACAATCATACCAAAAGATCACCAGAGGATGATTGCATTTGAATCAGCACACACTGAAGTCTGAATACTTGTTAAAAATAACCATATTTGTGCGAATAAAGTTGCAAACCTGTGCCTGGAGATATCAGCCAGCTGTAGAGAAACCCTCCAGCCAGGGAGTAGTAGAGGATCAGCGCCTTTTGACCATTGACTGTCTCCAGGATGTTCTCCACAGTGACCGGGATGTAAGGGTCAGCACTCGCTGCTTGCTTACTTCCTCTCTGGCGTTCCACCAGCAGATCGGCAAACGCACGTGTCCGTCCTCGCTCTGCTATGGCCAGAGCCTCGTCATGTCGCCCTGGAAGAAGGCGCACACGAGAAGAACACGAGGATGACTCAAACAACCAGGAGGGGAGCTGGAGTACACACTTTGTGACAAGTTATAGCTCATAGCTATAAAAAACAGAAACAAGGAGTTGAAAAAATGTAACCTAGGCTGACGAGGACTCTCTGGAGAGCCTGGTATGAGCTGGTTTGCAGATCAAACAGTGAGAGCTTGTAATCCAGATTTTGTTGTGTCTCATGACGGATTGTCTCAAACAGTGCTGAAGCTCTGTACAGCTGAAAGGTAGCAAACAATAACACAATGAAAAAACACTTACAACAATATCTACAAACATTCTGGTGAGGAGGAATAAATAAAAATAAAAATATTCCCAGCAGAAGGTACTGATCTCATGTTAAAACCTCAACGAGCCTGCAGTTACAATCCCAACCACTGGGTGGAGCTGCCAGCATACAGACTGATTCTGCTATTTGCAAAGACTCTTAGAGGAAAGTTATTTAGACTCAGAAGTTATGCAACAAATGTAAATCAGCGTGAAAAAAGGTCTAATAAAAAAAGAGTACTTCTAATCTTTAGCTAAATTTAAACAAGTAAAAACAGGGTAGGGTGGGTAGAGTACCCTAAAAACTGTACTTGAATAAGAATAGCATCCCTATCCACATGCTTTATAAGGATCCTCTGTGGAGCCAATAAATGTCAGGACCAACCACCTGGTGTGGTCAGGCTTGCTGGTTAGAAATACTTCAGGTATCTCACATCTAAAACAGGAAAGGTTTAGCCTTAGTGTATATTAGTGAGTCGGTGGATATATACTTACATGCAACAGTGGGGTTTCTATGGTATGATAGGATAAACTTCATGAATTTTTAAACGGTAACACACCTGGTGCTGGGCCTCCTCCAAGTTACCGCCGGCCCACAAAGAAAGGCCGAGGCGATGCCGAAGCTTTGCTTCATCTTCTCTACGGCCCAACTGCTCAGCCAGCCGCAGACCTGAGGGGGAAGCACAGCGTGGAGATCAGTCGCCGGCCCTGAAGACGCTCATCAAAGACTTCACCTCTGTTGACAACTGTTGCAGCACTGAAGCGAGCTCGACTGATGAGCCCGTGATGCTCGGATGCGTCATTCATTTTCTCCCGCTGTTCTGTTTCTTGCTTTTTGATCAGCTCATTCACTCTGAGTTTATGTATTCTCTCATTTGTCCCAGACATGTTTGATCCTGCTGCTTGGGATGGTGCAGGCGGTCGTGACAGGTTCTGTTTAGTTCTCATTAGAGCCGAATCTCATCAGATATGAAAAAACAAAAACCCACATCCCTGCCCCCATGTGTTTGTCCCTCTCCAGGCATGCGATCTTCTCCGCTTGTGTTTTCCCTGGGAGTTAATTGGATGCACATTTCAGAATGTTTCCTCAGTCTTCGCCTCAACTCTGAGCACAATCCTGTGCTGCTTGTGGAGGTAATGATCAATTAAAAACCAAAGAATCCGAGAGTATTAACACAGAGGTCAGGAATGATGATGATAAGGCTAACTTAGACTGAATTTAGACTGCATCATTTAAGGAGGCAGTGATAATAACACACAATGATGTGTCTGTGATTGAAAACGCTCCATAATCAAACCAAAACCAGCAAATAGAAAAAGATCAAAATTATTAATATGTCAAACATTAACATTTTAGGTGCCCTGATACAAGTCTTTCATTTCTGATAAGATAACTTAAATCAGAAGCGGAGTGTTTCTTTCACCATTTTACAACAAACATTCGTTTTTTTTTTGGGCTAACATCAATTTCAGATATCAGTATTGGGTCGAAACATACCTCTTCAACATTGGTACAGTAGCCAAAAGTAGTAAAAGTAGCTCTACTTCAACATAGTTTTACTGTAGTAAACTGTCCTGATGTTCATTCAAATCCTAGGGAGTTAAAAAAAAATCAAAACTTTTAAAGTTTCTATAATGGTCCATGGTGGATCAAATTTAAATTTGACTTTAGAAAAAGTTAAACAATTAAAACTATGTCATTTAATAGTTTAAATTCAACACTTATCAGTATATGGTGTCAAAAGTAAACACCACACACTAGCGTTAACACTTTATTTATGGACAAATATAGCTCGCAGTATCATCAACATAACAGTGCTAATGATTCCAGTGCTTTCTGATACATTATAGCCACAGCTGCCCTGGGGCACGCTGACAGAAGCAAGGCTGCTGTCACTACCAGCCGCAGGACGGACTCCACTCATGAGGACACCTGCTAATTATTTATTTTAAAATCAACACTTAACAGAGTTGCTTGAATTTAACTCCACAGATTAACACAAGAAAGAAACTTTCAACATCAAACACCAACAATGGAAACAGCCAGTGATGTATGATCAGTAGCTGCTAACAGCCGGTCTAAAGCACAATTCCAGATGTTTAATTTGTTTTTAAGCTAAAATCACAACCAACCACAACCTATCAACCTATCATAGGCCTCTTTGCTGCTTTTCTAAATAATTTTCTTTCACTTCTTTTACATTTTGCTCTTTCGTATATAGAATAATGGATTGAAGGGCACTTTCTGCGATATTTGGAGCCATATCTTGCTTTCTAATCTAACCCTGCTGGTCTCAGTGGTGCTGGCTGCTCTCTAACAAACCTCTGAGGATTTCACAGAACAGCTGCTTTTCTGCTGAGATTAAATTACATACAGATGACTATAGAGAGCAGCTGCTTTCACTGGATTTCATGCAGGGGTGTTTTTTGTGATACAAACATATCAAATACATGTGTTAAAATTAAGTAAAGTGGACACTTATTACATCTCCAGGAATCATCAGGTGTATGACAGCAAATCCATGGACAGCTAAAAATGATTTTTGGGACTTTTTTAACAACCATTTCTAGTCAGTTTATCAAAAGAACTCTCTTATTACATTTTTTGAGTCCTGTTATTGATTGTTTTGAGAAAGTGTAAAAAAAGAGCTTAAAGGGAAAGAATGGTTTTCGGATTTATTGGTAATTAGATTTTTTTTTGTTTCGCTGCAATTATTTGGAAAGTAGATGTTTTAATTTGAAAGACCTTCTGTTTTTCCTTGCAACACAAGGAAGTACTTGGTAAGTGGTTTGGTTTTTGTTATTTTCACTATATCTTTGCACTTATTTTTATATTTTTCTCAGTAAATAATTGAACCACAATCTTTAATTAAACAGATGTCCAAAATAAAAGAAATAAGTGTAAACAAAAATAAATAAAGCAACAAAGAAAATGTTTCTGTTCAGTCCAGCCAAAGATTATATCCACTTTGTCATCTATGTTTTCAAATGAAATCTTTTGATACTCAATGTAGCCCTAACCTTATGTAATGCGTTTAAAAATGACTCAGCAAAATAGGAGCTGAACACTCTTAAACCATGCTAACCTTGTCTTTTGTCTTTTACACAGCCCTTTTCCCCTTTCTTTTTTTATTTATATTTTTTGGTCTTTACTTTTACTTTTTAAGCCTCCTTTAATGATGTCATGATATACATAAAAAAGGACATTAGCTGCCCGACAGTAGGCTTGATGGATCACAGAGGAGAGAGGTCCAGGACCCCACCCTGATGGTCTCCGATCGCTCCCCCCTCCCCAGCATCCAAACTCAGAGCCAAACAGGGATACTTTCCTTCTCACTTATAAAGCTCTAAATAACTAAGCTCCATCTTATATCAGAGATCTGATTGTTCGTTTATTGTTAGTTAGTCACTGTTAGTTATCAGGCTCCTCTCCTGTGGAACCAACTACCAGTTTTAGTCCATGAGGCAGACACCCTGTCTGCTTTTAAGGCTTAAAACGTTCCTTTTTCATGAAGCTTACAGTTAGAGTGAATGAGGTTATCCTGAGCTATTTCTATAGTTATGCTGCTAAAGGCTTAGAATGCTGGAGGACGTAGGGACCACTTTTCATCATTCTGCTTCATTTTAGATCTTTCTGCAGTATTTGTTAATTAAATCAATACTTTAATGCTCTTTCTGATTTTTCTTATTATAATTGCTTCATCTGATCTGTTCTCATTTGGCTGTGACACTATCGTGGAATGACATATCAGCTGGGGTGCTGCCATCAACACCTCCTAATATATAGTATATAAAATTGGGCCTATTTTTTAGTTCTTAGTCTTGTTTCTCTCCTACACAAGGGTTGTGGATCAGCTTTTACTGACACGAAATGTATATGCTTTCTTTCATCTTTTTTGACAAAAAAAAATGAAAAAATTTAATCAGCTTAACTGTTAATTTCCAAGAAAGTGCCACCTGCTGAACTGGTTAACCATTACCTTTAATAACAAAGAAAATATATTAAGAGCAGTGCTTCTATGTCATTTTGAATCTCTGCTTCTGTCTCCCTGAACCTGGTTAAACTGAAAGTTTTTTCCTGTCTAAAGGGAGCTTTTCTCTTCACTGTTGCTGCATGCATGCCAGGTGTGATACATATAAATGCAACACTTCACATTTTATGGCCAGAAAACATTACTATCATGTCCTATCCCTTTATTATACAGTAACTTGTGTTGGGCAATGCAGTCCCAGTAAAAAGAACACAGAGCTCTGTGATTGTAAAGAGATGGAATGTTAGAAAGCTTTGATGGATATGGTGTTGCAAGTTGTTAGTAGGTTTAAAATAAAATAACGGTTGTAAGAACTACGGAGGAAGAAGGAAAACTGAACCCTTCCAGTGTTCCACCTTGCTCTCCAGTATAATTAAAGGTTCGGTGGGTCTGTGCATCACCTTCCTGCAGGTACATCACTGCCTGCGCGTAGTTCTGCAGGGCATGATGTGTCCTCCCAAGGCTTCCATACGCCAGAGTTTTAGCCATTAGATCATTGGTCTGCGCCGCCACGCTGAGGTGCTGTTCCTGAAACACCACGGCCCGCTCGTAGTTTCCCAGAGCCTCGTAGGTTAGACCCAGGTTTCCGTAGGCTCGGCCCTGGCTCCTCACGCAGCCCATCTGCTCTGCTATGCTCAGCGCCCTCTGGTGCCACTGCAGCAGGAGAGCACTGTTATCACTAAAGCCAGCTCAGCTATCTTCGATATCCTCACCCGTTTCTGCTTTTTGTGCTAAGTTGAAAGAAAAAAAACAAAAAAAATGCACAAACCTGCAGAGCAGTTTCGTTGTCTGCCATCAGCTGATAAACGCCTCCGAGGGCATCGCTTGCCTCTGCCTCCAGGGATTTATCCTGCCAGATAAGGCAGGGATTACTGCATTTAATGTCTACAATGTTCATTTTTTAAAATCTTATTTCCTGTGAGGATGACAAACTGGCAGCCTTCCACTGAAGGGAGCCTTACCCCTGCTGAGCGAGCAATGCTCAGCTGGTGCTCCAGACAGGAGAGAGCCTGTTCGTAGTTCCCCAGCTGGCTGTGTAAGGTGCCCAGCTCCCCATAAGCCTGAGCTTTACCCCCTCTTTCACCGCCGAGCTCGTGAGCTACCACCAACCGCTTCTCGAAGCACACCAGTGCCTGCTGGAGACTGCCCATGGATCTGCAGGTGGAGAAAAAACAGATTGTTTAGATGTTATTTGTGCACTGGCACTTTTAAAAGGACGCAGCATGATCTGCTCTGATAGATCCAGAGAGGCCAAGCTTTGGATAAATCAGAGCATCCTATCTACTCATTTTAACATCTCATTCACATCCTAGAGAGCAGAAACAACAGATGGATAAAAGCAACTTCTCATTAAGCCTTCTGTCAGGGAACATTACTTGTGTAGTACTACATGGCAGCAGGCCTCTTAGGGGATTACTCTGAAGGTAGTTCTCATTACAACACAGGGATTGGTGAAAAATGGATATTGTTTTATATTTCAAATCAAGCTTTTCATATATTTATTGTTTAACCAAGAATTCAAAAATGATCTGGGTGAATCTAAATGGGAAAAATATAATTTTTTCAATCTAAGGTAATAGCTAATAGTTTAATGCCTTCCGGCCAGGAGATGTATCTCCACTAGCTTTTTCTAATGCGCATTTTGAAGTATTGTATCAGAAAAGCCTGATGGAAATGGCAAAATAAAAAAAAATAATCAAAAAAAAGTTTTTAGTTACTGTTTTATGAGGTTTTTGGCTTTTCTTTAAAAGGGTTTATGTGCAAAATGAGGGATGGAAAGACTTTCTCAGTTATCTCTGATGTAGCAAACGTTTAGCTCACATGACTGATGTTTCTGCAGTCAGTCTTGTTTATTATGCGTAAACATGGTTGGAAGCAGCACCGTCATTACTTGCTGACATATTAACGTAGCAACAACCTGCTCCTGATCTGTGGTCAGTGGTAGATTGCAGCTTCTAGTTCCTGTTTTTTACAGCCACGGGTGATGACGTAATGTGAACGATGACGTATGACGACATTAAAGTTATGTTAATTTGAGTCAAACCAAATGGAAACACTCCAAATTTGCCTTTTTCTTTTTTTTTACAAACCTTCGTATGTTCACTTAAAATTCGCATTTCAGTTGCATAGAAACAGGGCTAGTAAGTGGTGCACTTCATTTATCTGGTCTTGTTCTGTACTGTGCGTAACCTCAAGGTGCCTTGATTACTTAAGTCAGCATGGACACTCAAAAGCTTGACCGATGTTCACCCATGATTTGCTTCTCTCTTTTTGGCTTAAATCTGTGAAATTTTATGCAATAAAGAAGCCAAAACCAGCCTACTATTTCTGTCTCTGCAGAATTTTTTCACGTAGGCTGTTTAACGAAAAGTTCATGTTTATGTATTTTGGACCTGACCAAATGTATAAATTCATTATTTTTCCATTTTCAGTATAATAATAATTGTATTCTGCAAAAATTTTGAGTTTTGGTGGACACATTGTTTGTGAAAAATGTATTGTTTTGATTTTAGGAGTTGTAGCTTTGACCTTTAAAGGGTTCCCATGATCAAAACAACAAACTTTACTTGAATAAGATTTGTTTTGATGTAAATACAATACAGTAAAAATACCGTAAGCTGTTTAGTATTTACAAATTTAAATAAATATTGTCACCCCAAACTTGCCATGTCATTTACGCTGCAAAGCATTCTGGGTAAATGATGTATGCTAGCAAACACTCCATCCAGCCAAAACAGCAATGAATAAAGTTAAACCTTTTCTGTTTGAACTGGAACACATTGAAATTTAGCAGAATGTAGAAATTGCGCTGATGAAGATGAGAAGGAAAAGGAAAAGGGGAAAGTTGGTGTAAGAAGCTGGTGTTGGGATTGTTGTTGGAGATTCTAACCCAGATGTAGAGCTACGCTACAAAGAGCTCTCTAACTGAGGCTATTAACAGTTAGCATCAGGATCAAGCATTTTCTAAGACATATTAGAAATGTGTGACCACTGTAACACATAGTACATGTCTGACTTTAAACAGTTGTTCATTATCTTCTGATTTTGACTTCCCATTAGCTTCTGCTAATGGTGTTAGCTTCAGTTAATATAGTAAACAGTAGATCACAAGCCGATCACATCTGCTTTTTTTTTTTAAACTGATTCCTCACGTATAAAGGCTCATGAACACTTTGACACTGTCTGGGGTTGTCTAAATTTGCAACAGTCAAACACAATATGATAAAGAACAACTCTGCTAATGCTAGCCTTCCTGTATTTACTCTGTACGTCCACGTCCAGTAAGACCTAGCAGCGTCATCAAGCAACAAGTGCAAAAAATGGTGACCTCTATGGGTAAAAAATATAACCAAATATATAGTTTTTGAATTTGTTTTTACATATCAGAAACAGTAATTGTTTTTTTGGGGTTTAAAGAAAAATTGAAACATATTTAGGTGAACAAGTTTCCCTTTAACTTGTCTATTGAGAGATCAAAATCATTTCATTTGCTACTGTGATCTTTTATTTCCCTTCTCTGGAAATTCATTAACATTTAGTGTTTCCTATACTGGGGACCAAAACAGAATTCACAACCTCCTGCAACTTCCAGATGAACATCTGCTTCAACACAAGTGATTCAGATAATTGAGTCAAACAGGACTACAGAGGTAGAACTTCACTAAATAAACAGTGATTGATTAATTAATTAATTGAATAGTAGAGACTGGTTGCACACAAACCATGTGCTTTGGCCCCGTCCTACAGAGTTTTATTAATTCAAAATGAATTGATCACTTTACTTCAATGCAATTCAGTCATTCCTCCTTAAAAATCATTGGACCAATTAAAGCTAAAGGGTACGCTTGCTGACAGTAGGGGACAGCTGAGTCAGTGGATCTGGGCTCAGGGTAATGGGGGGGGGAGACCCAGAACCAGGTCCAACAATCAACTTGTTGCCTTAAACATTGTTATTTTTTCAAAAAACACAATGGTTAAGAAATGCATAGACTTGATATTAAAGGCTCAATAAAATTCTTTCTTATTATTTAATTTTAATTTGCCAAAACAGAATTGGAGAAGAACATCCCTACCTCGCAGTCAAACAAAATGGCCTTTGAAAGAGCTCTATTAAAATACACAATAACAATGCTAACTGAGCTACAGGAAGGAACCTGAGAATATTCCATATATATTCCACTGGGTCAGGTGGTGACTCAATCTATACGATAAAGATCTGTGGACCTCATGTGAGGTACACGCCTGAAGCTGCTGAGATCCTGAAGGAAACATTTGACCTGTCATTGTCAAATGTTATGCAAAAAACATTGAGTTGAACTTTTGTTATTGACCAAATACTTGTTCTCCACCGTAATTTACAAATAAATTCTTTAAAAATCCTACAATGTGATTTCCTGCTTTTTTGTACCTCATTGAATTAAAATGTGTAGCTTTGATAAAAACTACAGACCTCTCTCGTGTAAGTAGAGAAATAATGATTTGACTAAATGCTTTATTTTTGCCACACTGCATAATATTCTTAACACTCCCAAAGGCTAACTGTGCAATGTTTAGAGAACTGCTCGGCTGTTTAGTAGTAAAAATACATGGAAATACAGGAAAAGCTATTACAGAAAATCAAACAGTGAAAATCAATTTCCTCAAAGTCCATGCAAGAATAAGAAAGGAACAAGGTAAGTAAAAAGACATCAGAAAGAAAAATCTAGGTGTGAAGTGAAGGGAAAATGAAACCAGGAACCAAGAAGATGATTTTTTTTGGTGCTGTTTTAAAAATGCTTTACACCAACCTGTGTGCGTTTCCAAGTCCTCTGTAGGCTTTCTCTTGATCCTGGACATGGTTGAGACTCTGAGCCACCGTCAGGTACTTCTCGTAGTACTGAATGGCCTCCTCGTAGTCTCCCAGAGCGTCATAGCAATCTGCCAGGTTCCCGTAGGCCCTGCCTCTGTCCAGCATAGCCTCACTTCCATTCAGCTGCTGCAGCATGGCCAGCTGCTGCTCAAAGTATCCGATAGCTTCCTCAAACACCGCCATGTTCATCTTGGTGATGCCCATGTTTCCATGGACCTGGGCCTCCAGACGGGCGTCCCTGAGCCCCTGCGCCAGCCCCAGCTGGGTTTCGTAGCACTGGAAGGTTGTGGTGTAGTCCCCCTGAGCCATATGGACCGCTGCCAGGTGGCCCAGGGCCCGGCACTCCCCCTGGGGGTCGGCCAGGTCCTTTCGGAGAGTCAGCTCCTGGCTGTGGAAGGTTAAGGCGGCATCCAGCTGGCGGAGAAGCCTCCATGACGGGTGAGGAGACACAGGAAGCATTGAAAGAAGGAAAGAAAGAAGGAAACATTAAAAACATGACTTTTTTTTATTCTTCACCCTTTATTCATAGTTAAAGGCACATCATAAACAGACAATTAAAAATGGTTTCAATGTACAAAACTAAACCAAACATAAATAAATAAAAAACACAAAAAACAACAACAGAAGACAAAAATCAGGTGGCAGGGAATATCTTACTTGGTATAAATATAAACCAGGAACCTTTCAGAAGTTAGAACAAGAAGGAAATTGACTTTTAAGAGTTTAAACAAAGGGTCCTATGGAGCTACAGTAAATCAGTGATAGCTTGCATTATATCAAGTGTGAGATGCGGCATTGAAAAAAACTTAACACTGAAACTTCAAACATTGAACATTCAAACTTTTTTGAATGTTCTAATGTTTAATTTTTGAAAAATGAGTTCAGAAACTTTAGTATTTGCATTTTCAGTGTTTCTATTTGAAAGTAAAGTTGGCTCTTTGTATGAAGGTGACAAGTTATATCTGAGAGAACCTCCTCTGTTAAGGGATGGTTTTTCCAGGTTTTTCCAGGCTCACTAGCCTCTAACAGGAACGCCAGCCATGAGCTCTTGATGATGGTGAACTGGTCAAAAACTAATTTTCAGATTACCTGCATGTTATTTTCTTTTAACTTTCTCTTTTTCAGATCGAGTTTGTGAATTGAAATCTTTTTAAACTGCATGTTGTCTTCTCAGATGTTAGCAAAAGCATCTTTATTGGTCCAGAGCTTTTGTACTGAGACTGAAGTTAGGAGAATGTGATTTGTAAAATGCATTATAATGCCACTTGCAAAACTTGGTCTGGAAAAGAGAAATGACAAAAGTAACATTCCAAAACATCAATTCTGTGAAAATATAAACAATCTACAATTGTAAAAAAGGAAATTTGTAAAAAAGAATAAAAAAATAAATCTGAGAAAACAGAAAAGTTACTTTTAAAAAACATGTTTTGATTGAAAAGTTTAACTTCTTGATTATATTTTCTCCAAATTTCCATGTGAAAATTCTGCCCTTTTCTTGCAACAATGATGAAACAAAATTCCCTCCATAACGACACAGCTTTGATATGAATAATTCATGATCGATAACAGCAAGAAAACCGGAAATTCTTTTGTTTTAAAAAGAAATCTGATTAAAATCAGCTGAAAATTATTAACAGCAGGTCAAAGCTTTACGAAGACAAGATTAGAAATTGGACACAAGTTTCCAGTCTGTGCATCTCTGAATTCAGACGTGTAGAAGCGTCTTCCTCCTCAGTAAGTAAATAAAAATGTAGATGCACACATTTCCAACATTGTGCACTAGCAAACTTTGTCCCCTGCTGTCACAGTGCAGAGGACAAAGATATGATAATTTGACAGTAAGCACACACCACTAAACTTCCTCATTACCTGTGAACTAATCCCAGCGCTGCGTACGCATCAGCTTCCATCTTTTGATCGGCAGCTTTCTGAGCCAAACTTAGCTGCTGCTGGTAGAACTTCACAGATCCTGGGAGATCCCCCCGACACACAAACACATCCCCGAGGTTCCCGTAGGCTCTGAAAACCGCCTGCTGACAAATATAAACACAACACTGTGGATTATCATCAACTCCTGTCTGAAAAACAACAACTATTCATGTTCAGAGCTCTTCCAGGTGACCTGTGTGTTATCCAGAGCTTGTGCTAGAGAAAGCAGGTATCTCTGACACTCTTCTGCTCGGCTGTACTCTGCTAGAGCTTTGTGGGCCAAGCCGAGGTTGCAGTAGGCTTTTGCTTGAGCTAATTTGTCCTGGAGGTCTTTAGCCAAGGCCAAGTCCTGCTCATAATATCTGAGGAGAGTGAAAAAGAGGGAAATCATGAGAGCTTTCAGTAAAAAAAAAAAAAAATGGCGACCTTCATGTGTGAAAAATATAACAAAAAATATATATTTTAAGTAATTATGTTTTTTTTATGCATCACAAACAACGTTTTTAAGTCAACAGGAAAATTACAACACAAGTTTAGGCCAACATTTTCATTTAGTCATGGATCACTTTAAACCTAAATTAGAAAAAATATTGAAACTTTCTAATCGTTTTTTCTCTTTTTGTGCATTTCATTTATATGCATTACTCTGAGCTGTTCCATGATATAACATCCTTATCGAGTATAATAAAGTTAGTTAATTGTAAATTGACAGAATGTGAAAAAGTACACCGATACGCTGGCAGAGCACTGCATTTTTTACCTGACAGCATCTTTGTACTGTCCCAGACAGTAGTGAGCGTAGGCCAGGTTGTGGCAGACTTTTCCTTCCCCTTCCAGGTCCTGCAGCCCAGAAGACAAAGCTAGATACTGCTGGAAGTAGGGCAGAGCCTGAGCATACTCTCCCCTCCAGCTGTGGAAGTTACCAAGGTTTGCTGCAGAGATAAATGAAAATACTTGATTTAACCACTCATGAATTCCTTTATTTTAATACAAGACTCATTCTTTATCTTATATCTGGCTTGCCTAAGGCTCTTGCTTCAGTTTGAGTGTCTCTGAGTTCCCGTGCAATGGTCAAGTGGTGACGATAGTGCTGGAGAGCTCGGTCATGAGCCCCCAACGCCTGATAAGCCACTGCCAGATTTCCATGAGTGGATGCCTGTGACTGCCGATCGTTTACCTGCAGCACAAAGAGAAAAGATTAATCAAGAGGAATGTGACTTCAAATCTCTGGCTTTAAGGGATAGAAATGCAAAGACTATAGAAATAACCTCCAGAGAGATCTGCAGTTCCTGTCGGTGGTACCGCACTGCCTGGTCGTAGACGCCCAGAGCATGATACGCATTGCCCATGTTACCGTAGGCCCTCCCCTGAGCTGCGTAGTCACCCAGTTCCTGGGCTAATGACAGGTGGGCTTTATGGAGCTTCAGCGCCGTTTCATAGTCCCCCTTCATGTGATGTATGATGCCTGATGCGAAAAGAGTGAAAAGAATTAAGAGAAAATAAAACATAAAATGCAGGTACAAGCTCACTTATCTTCAGCTTAATAATTGTTCTCTGTCTGAAAGTCAAGTAAAAAGGGCACAAGTCAGTCCTACTGATATTTACCAACACTAAATGTGCATTGGAATATCCGACGAATTCAGAAATGTCATGGAGAAATGGCAAATACTTCCCACGAACTGTTTCAACCTGAATTCAGATTCAGAATCTCATTGCTGTCCATCTAAATCCACACATAAAGCTTTTAAACATTGACCAATACCCATACTGACCTGATCAGCACGAGACATACACTGTGACATCTTTTGCAGAGTGGAACATTAGAAATGGCTTAATTAAGTGATATTATTCAGACAATAAAAGTCAAGAGCAAAAAGAGAAATATTTTGCTTCTAAATTTAAATAATAAATCAGAAAGCAGTACTCGTGACAAGTTTTATGCTCTGCTGCATATTTCTGCAAAAAGAGACATTGTAAGTAATCACAGGAGCAGTTTTTGAGGCCTACAATAACCATGACTCCATGCTCCCCCTCTGAGCTCTCTTGCTTTTTATGCGCCTGTAGATTATCTCCTTGTCGCGTGTCGACCTATTTCTGTGTGCTCATGTCAACCTTTGTCACTTTAAGGGTGGGAAAAAGAAAACCGCCTATAATTGGCTGCTATTCAGAAAATCCCGCCCCTAAAAGCAGTACAGTTCTCTTCCTAGTTGTGGCCAGTAAAATTAGCAAAATAAATAAAACTGTTCCTATAAGTATTCATTTGCACTCTTAGCACAACTCTGATTTTTTATGCCCTTATCCGACTTTAACAAAAAGTACATCCACTCGCTGACATCGATCCTATTCCAGGCCTTGCTACTCTGAGCTGAGTGCTTGTATTACTGTGTTTATATGGAGATTTAAGACCAGTTTTTTGACTGATATCAGACCCTTTTTATTTACACTTAATTACTATCATACAGTAAACAATATGTTCACCCACCATAAGATTACATTAAATATAACATATCCCGGTGAATTTAAGGATTGCCATTGTTTTCAGACCTGTAAAATTATAATAAATGCAGAGCAGTAAATAATTTATAAGCTTTGGTGAGAAATGCCAACAAATCTAATAATATCTGTCACTGAGGCTCCTTCGTACTGCAGTAGCAGAGATCAGAGTCTCTGTCTGGGGACAGGGCACAGTGACGACTATCCTGATGTATCCTGTGATGACGTTTTTCTCCTCCTTAAGCAACCAAGGTTTTACAGACCAACCAGGAAATGTTTGGGATTCCTAAAAAAAGGAAAGTAGCTTAACTTTTGGTCTTACTATGTGATCTCTTTTAAGCCATGACTGTCACATTTGTACAACACGTTTGTTTTTCTCCTCTTCTTAAAATTTGCCTTTTATATGTTTAAATCTGTCCTTTGATTACTTTTAGTTAAACACAGTAACAACTAACTGATCCACTAATTTATAGCAATACTAAACCATTTTTTTTTCATCAATTCGAATATATTTTACTTTTTCAGAACACTCCAATATTTTTTGTACTCTGAAGCTTTCAGGGCACCTAGAAAATTAGACAGGAGAATTTCAAACTCACACAAAGGCAGATAATTGTTTCTATAAGTGATTTCGATTTACTGAAACAGCTCCTGCTTGCAGATGTGAATGGAAAATAAAATAATGCACCTGAATAAATTCAGTTAGCAGAGATCGGTGAAAATAATCATAGTGGCACTTTAGTTATTGAATTCTTGGAATAATAAGAACAGACAAACATCACCCCCATCTGGTTTGCTCTGTTACGCTCTAACAGTGTGTGCTCACTTCGTATACCATCTTCACAGCAGAAGATGTCATTAACAACACAACACAGTGAGATAAAACAGCCTCTGGGCGCTGATAGGAAAAAAACACCAACTTGCTGAGAAAAGGAAAAGAAAATTATCTTCTCAGCCTATAGAGTGAATTTTGTTCCAATTTTTGTCGCAAGCAAAAAAATTGAAAAAATTGATAAATGCATACAATCCATAAAAAAAGGAATCTTAATACTTAAAAGGAAAAAAATATTAATTAATAAAAGGTTTTGAAAGTAACTTTGCTGCCCTCTCAGCTTTTTATTTTTTCATATTTTGAATTTCCCTTTAAATATTTATTATTCAAACTTAATTTTTTCATTGTTTTTACAAGGTTTTATATCTTCAAAATGTACTTTTCCTAATTAATTTTATTGGTTTTATATTTGGAAATGTATTATTTCAAATCTGTCGTTTTTAAATTTAGTTTCACAAACTGCATTTTTCACAGATTGCGTTTTACATAACATTATCTTCACTTTAAGCCCAGTATGTTGGCTCTTCACACTGTAGAAAAGAATTCAGTCTGTAAAACTAAACCCAAAAAATTAAAAAATTAAAAAAAATTAAAATATACAATGTGAATATTTAAAAACAATTTGAAAAAAGTAAAATAAAATTAAAAAAATAGATAAAGAAAGATAAATACAATCTGAGAACAGAGCAAATTACTCTCAAAAATGTTTTTGATTGTGAAGTTTTTCAAGATTGTATTCATGGTTTGCATTTTGTTCAGGTTTGCATTCACAAAACTTGTGTTTTTTTTTTACATTTGCAAAATGTGTTCTTGGCTTGCAACAATATTGGAACTAAATTCACTTCATATCAGGCCAGAACTCTGTGTTCCATTCAAACCTTCAGAAAAGACAAAGTGACCCAACAACAGAGTGCATATAGTTCATATCGGACATTTTTATGGACACTGGTGATTTAGTACACACAAAGTAAAACCATACGGAATCCAGATGATAGCCAGAGGTGCGCCAATTCTTTACAAGTGCTGAAATGCTCCTTGATCATATTAACCAGCATAGCCAGTCTCATTTTGTACCTTACAACAGGACAGTCAATCATTTTTTAAATTCACACAGTTTTAAAAAAATGTGCCTCATATCTATAAGGAAAAGGTCCAGGCAAATGTAAATCAACTGAAAAATAAGCAAATAAAACTAAACAAATTTATAAGATTTAACTGAAAATAGACGAATTGCTCCCACACATATTATTCTGTTCCACCACACAGAACTTTATTTAGGGACGACTAATGTTTGATTTCTTCGTATGTGTGGACTGGATGGGATGTCATCCACATCTGGTGAGAATTTCATGGGATTTTTCAGTGAAAA
Organism: Jordanella pulchra; assembly: GCA_034780135.1. Taxonomy (NCBI): domain Eukaryota; kingdom Metazoa; phylum Chordata; class Actinopteri; order Cyprinodontiformes; family Cyprinodontidae; genus Jordanella; species Jordanella pulchra. The sequence continues at coordinate 50,037 of JAUZNJ010048486.1, forward strand.
TATATATTTACCCAAAAATTAATGACGTGTGCAGTGTTGATTTAAATTGCTGTTAGGCAAAGCAAGTTTATTTATAAAGTACATCTCGGTAGCAAGACAATGGGATAAATTCCCAGCTTCACTACTTCCTGAACTTCAGCCAGCTCCTTTGTTTCCTGTCTTTCATTACTGGACAGACTGATTAATCCAGGTGTGTCTGACCGCAGTAACCTTGACAACATTGACCAGAGACACCTGGATTACTCTGTATGTCCAGTATTTGAAAACAGGAAACAAAGGAGCTGGCTGAAGTTCAGGAAGTAATCGATACGTGCATGTTGTTGGATTCACTTGTACATTCTGCAGCCATGCCTTTAGGTCAGATCAGGGGATGTACATTTACTGGTGTTTCCTCCATTAACTATCCGTTGTGGTTTTGTTTTATTTGTTGAAAAATGTTCCTTTTTTTCGATTTGCAGTTTATTGTTGTGTTATTCTTATCCTAAACGTGAAGGGAGAAAATTTCATATTGGCTTAAAGGATCTGCCCAAAAATATCAGTAGCACATATCAGGTAACGGTTAGACCCATGTCCAAAAGCTCCTGGAAAAAAACACAATTGGAAACACTGATCAATTTGGGATTAATCTGTATTTTAACAGCAGAAAATGCCTCAAGACTGGCCAAGAGAGTTTTTCCTTGGTTAGAGTTGCTTAATACAGGAGGATGTTATGATAGAAATAGTGGTTGGATGGATGGATGGAAGGAAGGAAGCAAGGAAGAAGGGAAGGAAGGAAGGAAGGAAGGAAGGAAGGAAGGAAGGAAGGAAGGAAGGAAGGAAGGAAGGAAGGAAGGAAGGAAGGCAAGCAAGGAAGGAAAGATAAATTGATGGATGAATGGTTTATTCAAATTATGTCATCATCATAAAGTATCGATAATCATAAGGACAAACAGAACGCTCAAAATACCGAACTTTAAAACCACAACCATGCATCTAAAATCTAAAAACCTTCCCTCAACATAAAATGAAGCCATGATTTATTTCCCTTTTAAGAGAGACGCCAACCTAAGAAAACACGTGAATTCTGTGTCTATTGCTCCTGAACGAGTCGAGACACCAGATGGATGACGTCACATGTCAGTATCAGGTCAGATTGTCTGGCATTAAACTGGAGCGTTGTTTCATACGTGTCTCTCAGATGGTGATATAAAAAAGCCACATCAGCCAGATATAAGCATGTTTAACCAACCTGTTGGTAAAGCATTTTAAACCAGTCTCAGATGTGTATGTTGTATTTGACAAACTCTGTTCCAAGGCCACCAAGAGTAACAGAGAGCAGAAATAATGAGCGTTTTTGTTAAGTACAAATCTTTAAAAACTGTTACTGGTTAGCACTATACTGATCCACGTCAGGGAGAGTTTACTCTCCAATACAGAAACCACTTTCATTGTACAATATGTTTAGCTATCTTCAAAAAGGGAAATTCTGACAGGAACTGGGTGTCAGTGCATCATGGCCACACAGAAAGACTTTTGGACAACTACCTTGTGGCAAGAAAAGCAGTCAATCTTCAGACCAAAAAAAACATCAACTAACAAGAAAAGGTCCAGTAAGGGAAATAATCGACAGCAGCAGATTGGAGCAAAGCTATTTTCTCTTTTCTCCAGAGATGGAAATATGAAAAGTGCCAACAGTGCCAAAACTGAAGGATCTTGCAAAACTTTTCACATCCCTTTAAAAATGTTGCAGCACAGTTTTCTGGGGTTCTATGTAATATACCAACACAGTAAGATATACCTGTGAGGTAGAAGAAAATTTAAACATGTTTTATTTTCCTAAATGTTCAGAAAAAAACAACAAAGAAATGGTGTCAGAACTTCCAGCAAAACGAAGATCCACAGATCAGATGGAAGAATCTGTTGACATGACATCCATCAAACCTGGCCTTTCTGGAAGGTGTTAGAAAAGGAAGTCAAAGATTAATCCTTTTGGTCTACATGTTATGAAAGAGAAATAATGACTGGCAGACTCATGACATTTGGATTGTGTTTATTAGAAGTGTTATCATAGGTGTTAAATCAAATGACTAGATGGATATCTGGGGATAAAAAGACTTGAAAGATGTTTGCCAGACTCACACTGACTATGTTCCGGCTGTGGTAAAGACGCTCAGAAGAACAAAATGTTATGAGGGTTCAGACTTATTTCTGGCACTTTTAGGGCAAAACCTCGTTTTGTTTTTGTATTTCAGTTCTGCCATTTTATCAACACTAGTCAAGTTAGCATCAAGTTATTCTTATGAAATTCACAAGAACTGTTTCCTGTCGGGGGCCTGACTTTTTCTTTTTTTATTGTGTATTGTTGCACCTGGCAAATATTAAAACCTGGCCTCATTTTTCACAGCACTACAAGATCAAGTTTTACCTGCTGGATAACAAAAGTGAAACGATCCATTTCAGGTGAACTAATAACTGAAATATACAGTATAAAGGGCAGATCTGTGGCTGGCTGGGCTCAGTAGCTAACAGGTTAGCTCCTTTTAGCTTGGTCAATGACCCAAATTGAGCTACACGACTTTGAGCTTCTAGCTGCTGTTTTCTTTTTCAAATTACTCAACAAAAGTCATCTTTTGTAACATGGTCAGTTTCTTTTGAGACCTTCATAAAAAGAATGAAACTGATTGAATCACCTTGTTAAATCAAACAGCCATCTCAGTCTTACAACACAGAATGTGCCTTTAGGATTGGGAATGATTGTTTTCAACTTTGCACACATTGACATCCGGATTTCTGTGGAGTCTTTAAAAGTGTAATATAAAGCTAAAGTAGAAAAAAAAATCTATAGCCTTAAAGGGTTTTAAAAAGGCTCAAATTTGTATCTTTATTTTCATTGTATGTTTCATTACTGATATAAATCATGTAGGTCTTAAAATATCATCAAATTAACTTACTAAAACCAGGATGACTTTGCTTTCCTTCACTGCTGCTACACAAAAGTTAGAGTGACCCTAAACATAATGCTAAGAGCTGGAATGGGATGACGTAAGTTTAATCAGGTGACGGAATGGCCTAGTCAAAGGCCAGACTTAAATTCAAAATGAAATCTGTGGCACAAATGTAAACAATGAATTTCCAAAAATATATTTCTAAATCAATCACTTAGCTGTCTGTCTGTCTGTCTGTCTGTCTGTCTGCCTGTCTGTCTGTCTGTCTGTCTGTCTGTCTGTCTGTCTGTCTGTCTGTCTGTCTGTCTGTCTGTCTGTCTCAGCCTTACCCAGAAGATTAGCAGCTTTAGCTGGAGAGGGAAGATTAACCGATATATAATTTTCTTTCTCTGAAATTAAATAAAAACTCTTTACCTTTAAGCTAAGACAACAAAAACAAGGGGTTACTTTTTCCATTGCATGTTAACTTTGAGGAGATCCTTTTTGAAATGGTTTCAATGCTTCATGCTTGGTGAAATAAAGTTGTTAAACCTTTGCTTTCTTTAATGTCAACATCACTATTATTAGTTTTAAAGGGGATTTGATTCAATGGCCAAAAGATAAGAAAACAGCGAACAATGTACAATAAAGACAAACCAGTTAAACTAAAAGTTTCAAAACTCAAAGAAAGGATGTAAATTAAGGAATAATTACTAATCAGGGTACAAACAAGATGGACTAGTTAAAAAAGATGAATTTCATTCCAAACAACTTGCCTTTAATTGGCATTTCATTTCAAGGTTTGCAGCTGCATAAGAAGTCCCACTCGGTGATACATATTCAACTCAAAGAGCTTATATATGCATGAGGTGCTCAGAGACACCACACATGCATGTTTTTGCACACATTATAAAAAAGTAAAACCAAAAGAAGCAGAGGGCTGTGAAGACACGAGAAAACATCCAGCGCATCATGCTTTTGTCTACAGTATCCACATTGCAAATACAACATTCAGCGTATACAATGGCAGCTTTTTGGTGACTGCCTGAGAAAACGTAGTGCATAGTTAGGAAAAAACAGGAAAAATACATTTTAAAACAATCTAATGAAGCACTGAATCTAAAAATGTGTTTTTAATGTGCTTCTTCACAATGATACCTCAAAATAACATCTAGAATAATTGCCTCTATTTATTCAGTGAACAGAATCAAGTCTGGAACATCATGTTCAGCTCTGTGAGTTTAAGATGTCTTACAGTGAACTCTTCAAATCTGTCCTTAGTGACAGAGGGTCAAAAAGAAATCTACAATGGAAAAAAAGGCAAATGAAATGCTGTTTCTAGTTTACTGTATGGAGACTAAAACTAAACTCTCCGACAGACTTCATGAAACAATAAAGTGGTAAATGGTGGTGGCAGCATCATGCTGCGGGACATGGAAGGTGGTCAATGTGAAGAAGGATGGAGTTAAACAGAGAGCAATCCTGGAGGAACACCTGGTCGAGGCTGTCACACAGAATGATTATTCCATTTTTTAATCCTTTTTTTAAAACAACAAATATTTAATTAAAATAATTTCTTTAAATTATTTAAAAAGAAAAACAAACATTCAAATTTATACAGTAAAACAAAAGGCAGAAAAAACAAAAGCAACCGTGAAGGTATTTTAGACTTACATAAAACGAAGAAAAGAACTTAAAATGTTTTTGCTACAATTAAAAAAATCAGTTTGTTAAGTGACAAAAAAACAAGATTAAACAGATTTATCGAAATCCTTAAACTCAGACACTTTATAAGGTCCGTTCCTTCTGGTCTTTCATCCAGGGAGGGTTAAAGAACACCCAGAGCAGCGAGAGCAACAATAAACAGGTTTAGATCAAGGCATGTGTTAGAGGGCCTAGTCAAAGTTCAGATTCAAACTGAGGATCTCTTGTCAGACTTGAAACTTTAACAGATGTGCTTCATCCAATCTGACTGAGCTTAAGCCAATAAGAAGAAGGGTCAAAAAATGTCGGTTTCTGTGCAAAGCAGGTGAGGGTCACAACTTTGACAAAATGTTTTCACTGACAGCTTCAATGTTGTCTAAAATCAGGCTTCAAAAAAAAAAAAATAAAATCAGGCTTCACTTTACTTTCTATTCCACTTTAATGTTTGGTTTATCAAGTAAAACCACCATAAAATCAATGAATAAAATACACAAACATACAAGTGTGTGTCTTTAGCTTAAAAAGAATGAAGATAATGTATGAAAGTTTAGTCAAAGTCCAGTATAGGTTGGAAACGGGGATGAGAGACATTGAGGATGTGGCTGATTATGAAACAAGGGGAACTTTGCTCATTGTGATCTTGAGCTAAGAGGATTACACAGACGCCTGCAGAGCTGGCAGAAAGAGCTGGTTAGGGTTACACACTGTCTCAGTTACTATGCATCAGCAGGGGTAAACACAACCAGACGTAGAGGATCCCTCACTCCAGAGCACCGTCCACAGTGGGAAGAGACTCTACAAGACAGTGGGATTTTCCTGAGTGGATCAGACACAGACTGGAGAGCCGGGATTAGAGATGTGGACGATGAGTAGGAGCTTTGCTCAGCGAGGTCAGACCTGAGTGATTGACAGCCTCCTTCCACCTCAAGGAGAGGAATATAGTGCTGTGAATTCAGCGGGTCTCTTTAAATGTAGCTCCATGTGTTCAAACACCCATAAAATAGCAAAAAAAAAAACCCAAACAGTTATGTTAGTTTAGAACTAAACAATAGGTATGAAGACAAAAACACACAGCAGTTAAGAGTTAGACCTTTCATTAGAAAAACTCTCTCAGAAAGAAATGGGCACTTAAAGAGCCACTGAAATACCAGTTTCACCAAACAAAACCCTTATCAACGGTAAAACATCAACAGTGCCACTTCCAACGATTCTGTCTCATATAAAAAGGTTATTCATAAGCAAGGGCAGCAACAAGAAAGGTTCACATGGTATACTGACATACATGGATGTCTTTGGAGAAAAGAACTGGAGATTTCTTTGATGGGGAAGACGTGCTGCGAGACGTTTCAAAGATAGCAACTCCTAGTGGGGGGAAGCCAATTAAGGAGGCTCCAGAAGCAGAGAAGAACAAAAAGGTTTGACAGAATCATCTTTTTCCATTGCCAATCACAAGCCTGGGGCTTTCGAAAGCTGGGAACATTTCAATACACATTTACCCAGTTAATTTTGGTCCTACGTCAGACCTAGTACTTCCCAGAGCTGCAGTACTTTGTTCCACCAGAGTTGGCAGTAACACATGTTGGTTTTAATCCTTTAGTTTAGCACAAAATAAGTTTGAATATGTCTTTAAATGTGAAAGTACACATCTAAACTTCATGTGTGTAGTCAGTTTATCAAAAACTAGGCTACTTTTAAACCGTTGTGGAAGTTGCAAAGTCCCACGTCTTTAGGTTGGTGTCGCTGCTGACTCCGCCCAGGGTGCGTTAGCGGGACTCTACAGGGTGCCGTTACTGTCAGTAAAAAAGTATGGTCTTTGAATTTGTATGTGTGAGACAATAAATGGGAATTAATTTATGATTTGTATTTTTTTGTTAACATCTCCTAGATACATGAAACAGCAGATGTTTCATTTAGAAAAAGCAAGTTCAGAAGATATGAATACAGGTCACAAAGTTACAATGTTGCAAAACTAGAGGTACCAATCGAAAATCTTGGCGAGTAAATCGATTTTTCAGACAATGTTTTTGCCTTGATTTTGTTCTTTTTTATTTTCTTTTTTCCTTTTTTTTACAGATTTCATATTTTTGAATTTATCTTTTTATTTCTCTTTTTTGGTTGAGCTTCAAGAATTTTATTCTTTTCAAATCATTTTTTTTGTTAATATTTTATCTTTTTTGAATTTCTTTTTTGCAAATTTCTATTTTTTGGAGTGAGTTTTAAAGACTGCAGTCTTTTCAAAAAGCTTTTTACAGATTTCATTCTCTTCACTTTAAGCCCAATAAAGACCTTGTCTCTTGACCAGTAAAAATGTTTTTACTAACGTCCATATAGACTAATAGAAATGCATCTTTGATCCTCATTCCAGAGGAAAGCCCGCCCCCATAAGTGAAGAGAATGTGATCTGTAAAACACAATTTGTGCAAATGTGAGAACTTAATATGGAAAAGAGAATAAAAAAAATTGATAAGGGAAAAAAAAATAAAAAAATTAAATGTAAACAAAAATGTGAAAAAACAAAACCTGAGAAAAGACAAAAAATTTATTTAATTTCAGAACCTTTTTTGATTAAGAAGTTTAGCAATTTTTCATTTCTGGATTCCATATTTCCCCCCCCGCCACATTTTCTTTCACAAAATATTATGTTTTCTTGCATCAATAATGGAACGAAATTCACTTCAAATGAAACCCACAGGGTCCACTGTCCGAGTTGGCCTGTTCTTCCAGAACAGCAATACCAATACCACTCAAATGGATAAAAGCAGAACAGAAGCGATGAGTGAAAATAAGTGAAAAAAGTAAAAGATAGAAAGCAAATTAAAGGTAGGAAAGAGATTTGTAAAATTCACCTTTTATTTTCTGAAAAGGTATTTAGAAGATCTATTAACTAATAAACCACCTCTAGTGGCCAATTATACAATGTCCCAGTTAAGATACTATTTGACCTATTTAGACATTGAAAATGATGTTAAAAGTATTAAAAATATGTTATTCAGAAAGGTGAGAATAAGAGAGGCAGAAAATAAAGGAAATAAGGAGACACCAAAGGAGGTGCGGAGGGTGGATGGTTGTCAAGTCAGCAGTCAAAGAGCTGTAATCATCCATAAATGATGACCTGAAACATTGATCCGAACCACAGACTGAGGCTCGTCTGTCAGGGAAGTGTCAGCAACTCCAGCTTAGGCCTTTTAGTCACACATCAAAGCATCTTCTGCGCTCTTGGTTTTCTTTCTCTTACTTCAAACAGTAAAATCACCACTTTATGGTGACAGCATTACTCTGTTGTCTTTAAAAACCTTCTCTGGTGAAAAAAGAAGGTGAGAGGAAACTGAATAAGACCAGTTGTTCTGTACAATTTCTGTGATCTGGGTTCTAAAGAGCGATGAGTTCAGAGAGTCTGAGGTGCATCCTGTGGTCGGTGGATGGCAGGTAAATTTTGGGATTCATCTTCTGCAGCCAAAGCAGAATCCCTCCCTCCACACACACACCCACACACCAAACAATACCACAGAAAAAAAGCTAAGCAGTTATGCATTTACTGATTTCATAAACAAAAGTGAAAAATGAAAAATATATATTTCAGTCCAGAACTCAAATCATTACAAAAGGGTTTGCTTTACAGAAGGAGGCAGGTTTATATCATTACTTATGAGCCTTTTTCAAATGAAGCAGGTGGGCTGCAACAAATCTATAACAGTCTGTCAGGCTTGGTAGCATCAGTGCTAGCTTATCAATCATGTGAGAGCGTGCCTTCATTTCTTATTTATTCAAAAGGACAAACCAAAGTAGTTTCATGGGAAGGCTACTACAAGCTAATTACTCTATGTTAAAAGAATAACAGACTAATCTATGTTAAAGGAACAATGTGTAACATTTTCCCCCATCTAGTGGTGCACTAAATGAATGACAGACCTTCTATGGAAGCCGTGGAGTGACTAACTACTCTTTCTAAACCGAGGGGACACATAAGTTTCTGTCACTTTCTCAGTCAGATAAAATAAACAATGAAACACAATATCGGTGAAGGTTCTTAGTCATCCAGGTCATGGTCAAGCTAGGAAACGTTTTGCCGCGAAACGTCTTCTAGAAAACTACACGTCCAGTTGCCTATACTGAACTTTCCTAGATTGAAACACAATCGAACTTTTCTCTGAGAATGGGACTGAAAGAAGCCTTCGCTCCTTAGCTGGTATGACTACTGTGAAAAATAACAGCAGCTGATAACTGTTGCATCAGAGCTCATCCGGTGTTGGCTATAATACAAACTAGTCGTCTCTACCGGGAGGACAGAGCCTCATACGTATTTATAAACTACTAATTATAAGATATGAGAACGCTTTAATTTTTGATATTGTATTATTAGGCATTGTTACAAAATGTCCTTTTGGAGACACTTCACATAGACTCATGGGACTGCTGTGGTTAAAACAAACAACTAACAATACTAAGGCCAGACTCAACCTTCAATAGAGTGGCAACTTGGATGGATGGATGGATGGATGGATGGATGATGGATGGATGGATGGATGGATGGATGGATGGAAGAATGGATGGATGGATGGAAGAATGGATGGATGGATGGAAGAATGGATGGATGGATGGATGGATGGATGGATGTAAAGAATGGATGGATGGATGGATGGATGGATGGATGGATGGATGGATGGATGGAAGAATGGATGAATGGATGGATGCATGGACGAATGGATCGATGGATGGATGGCTGCATGAAAAGAATGCATGCAGGAATGCATGGATGGATGGATGGATGATAGAATGGATGGATGGATGGATGGATGGGTGGGTGGATGGATGGATGGATGAAAGAATGGATGGATGGATAAATGGATGGATGGATGGAAGAATGGATGATGGATGAAAGAATGGATGGATAGATGGATGGGTGGATGGGTGGAAGAATGGATGGATGAATGGAAGAATGGATGGAAGAATGGTTAGAAGAATGGATGGATGGATGGATGGATGGATGGATGGAAGAATGGATGGATGGATGGAAGAATAGATGGAAGAATGGATGGATGGATGGAAGAATAGATGGAAGAATGGATGGATGGATGATTGATGGATGGAAAAATGGATGG
>JAUZNJ010048487.1:0-22599 GCA_034780135.1 Jordanella pulchra
ATCTATCTATCTATCTATCTATCTATCTATCTATCTATCTATCTATCTATCTATCTATCTATCTATCTATCTATTGTATTTTTCTTGTTAGATTGTATTGTGCACCTTTTCACCAACTAAATATGAAATATTTGCACAACAAACAATGTGCCTTAAATGGTCTAATCTGTCTGTCAACAGATCAGTTATGGATCATAACTTCCAGATGGAGCAACAGAACCACCATGGCTGCCTCACATACTTATGGGGATCCAGAATGTTTTACAAACCCTTTTTCTTTCTTTAAACCATTTTAACCGAGACATTGACTGAGATTTTTAAAAATGTGCTCATGATGATTTTAGTGCGTGTATGGCTTTTTATGCAGCCCCATGCACTCATGTCCGTATCTACTCTGACCAGCCTGACTCACTATGCTGGAAAAAACACTTTCTGCATCATGATCCTGCCACCACCATGCGTGGCTGTGGGAGATGATGTGATTTAATATATAATCTTTTTGATATACAGAGTTTTACCTGGGGCTGTACTGTGGCGCAGATTATCCATACGTGAGTCATTGTGGAGTTCAAACAGTGGGTGTCCACCAACTGATTTTTTTTCTCCTTCACTTAAAAATTGAAAACTTAGGAGAAGCAAATCTTATCATAAAGTCTTGCCTTCATTAATGTTGCAGCCTGATCGACTGTGAGCGCAGCTACCAGCGGCTGTGTTGTACCGAGTAATGTCAACAACCTTGTTTGAGTTCATGACTCAGTGTCAGCAGCTGATGTTGGTTTACAGTCGCTTGCACATTTTCAGACGTGTTAATTAAATGTGCCTGCCTGGTGATATAATACGGGCTCGCCCTGTAATGCTGTATGCTCAGACTGATTGTGCCGCTGTCCTTGAGGACAGTGTCTGTCTGGCTCTTGCCTTTCCCCTATCGCTCACACCGACTCTCTGTATGGATTGTTAGCTGATGCTGGCCTTTGAGATGACTGCCTTGAATGTGTAGCTCCAACTTTTTACTTCTTGCACCCCTGAAAGCAGTCACTTAAAGTGATATTTGATGATGTCAGCAGTGTTACTTTCAAACCATTAACACATGTTTAAGTGTATGATAATGGAGATCATCTCTCACCACTCCCAGTTCACATCCAGGACTCAGTGAGAGAGCGACTAACATCTGACCCCTCTGCGATATTTAGTTCATCCTTCCTTTCTAGGCTCCCCCATGAGCTGCTTTCCGTCTCTGCCGCACTCCCTCTCCATGGCGTCTCAGCGGGAGTGGGAGTGTAATTACGCAGTCAGACGGTGTTTACAGACGCAAAAGCGCCCTAATTTATTCCAACAGTTAGCAGTAATTTCCCAGCTTAATTTATAGCCCCTCCACCCAGTGGGAAAGTGAGAGAAGCATATAGTGAGAAAGGGAGTAGGGGAGATTGGAGGCGAAGCATATGGACCTTATACTACTAAACACGCCAACCGCAACTTCTACAAGGCGCATTCACATGCTAAAGGCTTTATTATTGCTTTAACTGCACATTGAGGTTGTTTTTTTCTTTCCCTGATTAGTGGTTAAATTTTGATTGCTCTCACAGTGGGAGGAGAGTAAACCAGGCAGTGCCTTACAGAAGCATTCACACTTCAAAGTTGTCACATAACAGCCACAAACTTTAAGATACTGATATTTTTTTGTTTTTTTTTTGGTTTGTAACAGAAATGTTATACAATTTTTGATATCATGTCACTAATAATCTTTAGAAGTCACCCACAGAGTCCAATTGGGGATAAGTTAACCTTAACTTAAATCCAGTTGTCCAGTAAAGACCTCAGAGACAGAGAGCAGGAGCTGAGTTAGGGAGAAGTTTGAAGCAGGACTAGGATGGAAGAAATAACAACCTAACCATGCAGACAGTTCCGCACGGGGGGAAAAACTCTAGTACATCTCTAGAAGTCCAACAACTCATGAAAAGAAAATACTGTCTCTTTAGAAATACATGAATTGTTAGAAACAGTCATGTTTTCTACTTCTAAATGTAGTTTGGTGTTGGAAGATGGCGATTTGTGCTCTACACTGCCCCCTAGAGTCTACCCAAATATTGGCTACAGCAGAGGAAAGTAATGCACAGTTTAAAATGCTGCAAAAACTGTGTATGGGATGATTTCCACAAAGAAAGTAAATGTGTAAAACTTAAACCTACCATAAGCTTAACAAAAGACAGCTATACATCCAAACCTGATGTAAGAGTCTTGATCTCTGAAGCAGCCTGTTAATCCTGGAGGAGCAACAGATATGAGTGGCTAATGGGGAATCGTTTTTAAGCGGGCATTTTTACAAAAACAAGAAAAGTTAAAAATGGAAGAGAACAGGAAGAAATACACACACTGATATGTTTGAACTGTTTAAGAATGTTTAATTTTAAGCATGAACAGGGAAGCTTATCGGGTTGCAAAAGATTTCAGAATGGGGTTAAAGTTCACCTTCCAATAGCAAAGAAACACTACACTAAATGGCCCAGTCAAAGTAAAGACCTAAATCCTGTTGAATTATATGCAAATGAATGTTAGACTTGCAGTTCAAGTCAACCTAGAAAGGATTATCTTCAGGAAGCCACTTGTGGAATAAAACACATGGAGATGTGGGATTTCTTTTTGTCAACTTCACAAAAGAGCATTACTTTATGATTAAATCCAAATGAGAAGCATTAATGTTTCTGCAAGTAATGTTGACATAATGTGGAAGAGTTCAAGGAGTATTAATACATTTGCAAGGCCTTGGATGTGTAAGCTGTGACAAAAAAAAAGAAAAAACTTTTCTGTCATTCTGTCCTTTTTTACAATCTGCTCAAGCAGACAGCAGACAGATAATCATGTCACATCGAGCTACAAACTGTGTAAAGAAGAGGACTGAAGGCTGGATTAGTTTGTCCTCATGCCATTAAATCAACACTGTGACTGGGCAACATCTCATTCTTGTTAAAGTGTTTCACTCTTCTACTAGTAAGGAGATTTTGAATGTCATTTATTTGGAACACAGGGTCTTTCCACTCTTAGACAGTATTTACCCCCACACTTTCTGTGCCTTCTTCATGGGCATTGATTACATTCATGCAATCCCCCCACAATCGCTACAGTGGATTTTATTGACTTTTTGGCGACCATGTAAGGCGAGGTACAAAACCTTAATGACTGCACCAAAAGACTTATGTCAAGATACCCAAGAAAAACAACCTGCTGAACCGAAATGGCTGCTGCGAAAACACGACTTTTTGCCTTCAGCTTGAAAGCACGATATTGATGGAGCACTTTAGTGCAATTTGAACAAGCAGAGAAACAAGAACAATTCAGCAAGGAGTGGAAAGCATGATACCAATCTTTGTCAAATCTTAAAGCAGTCGCAAAAACTCAAAAACATGGGTTTAGAAAAACTATTTAAAGCTAGAAAAAAATGTGCTTCTTATAGAGTTTTGCATTGATATGGATGCAGGTTGCTAAATAGTATTGATGAAAGCCTACTGTGTTTACATTTCCCATTTTCTCCAGCATTTTGCACAAAAAAACACAATGTTACCAAAGGGCTCCACCAAATTGGACATTTCCAATTTACATTTATTCACTGAACTTAACCTTGTGCTTCAGAAGACAAATTGCATTAAACGTAACGCTAGAATGAGCTGAAGTTTCTGGACTTGCAGTAGTACAGCTCAGCAGTAATAAGACAACTAGCAGGAGCACAAAAGTCAACGCAACTGGGGCCTGTGAGCACTTTTAATGGAGAAACAGTAATTAGAGAAACCAGGAGTTTGCAGCGTTTAAATGATTTTTAATCCGATTTTTTCTAGTTTTCCTTTATTTACTAGTTTATTTTCTGTAGTCTTTTCTGGATAAAAAAAAATAAATAAAAGCTCAGTACAAATTTAATACATTCAGATTATAACTAATAAAATAGGGGAAATAGATAAATTATGCAGTTGTCTGTGGTCAAGAATTACTCAGAGGAATCAGAAAGATTTAAAAACTGACACTTCTTGACTCTGTATTGACAGGAATGAAGTTGTTGACTGTATGTGTGAGAAGATGCAACATCTGCAGGAGAGACACCAACTTCTGCATCATATGCATCACGTTTTCTTTGGTAAAATAGCTGAAGGTAAAAAAAATAATCCATGGCAGATAACGGGAAAAACTGAATTTATGGCAGATGGATACTTTCTAAAAGAACTTTTTGACCCATGTATTAGCTTAATCGGAAAGATATAAAATTATTTTTTCAAGTCAATATTCAACACTTAGCTCTGCTCTTGTTAAAAACTTGCTGATGTAACCGCGGTTCAGATCCAATGTTGATTGAGTCATGAGTGCTTTATGACAGTCTTAGCTTCCCACTAACCATTTAAAGCCAAGTGTATCATATTTGATACATGAATTTTTGAGACGTCTGCATCATCAGTGGGATATTTTCCCTCTTGAGAACCCGACTTAAAAAATCAGAAATATGTAGGGAACAGAAAATGTATAAAAAGATTATGCCTAATGTATCAAAATTGATGCAAATAATGATCAAATGTAACTTATACAAAATGTATGTTCTTTTTATAATTTTTCATAGAATTCAATGACAACTCTTATATTAAAAAATCTGAATTTTCTGTCAATTATTTAAGGTTCGGGCTTTAAAGGGTTAAACATGGGAGGTAACTAAGCTAAAATTATTTGACTATTATTATCATCTGATCATAAGTATTTTTAGAACTCTTAATGCTTAGTTTTTCTCTCTTGAGTAGCACTAATTTTGCGAGTTACAGGTCTAGTGCCCCCTAGTGGCCAACATGTAAGAAGATAGAGCTTTAAATACATAGGCACGCTGTTTGATATTTTATTAGAGCTCAGGATGGGTCTTTCAGGATGCTTTTTCCAAAAGCTCCTCATTAGCCTGCTTCCTCCTTTCCAAAACATGCTGATGTGTTACTGGGATTGTTGACCTGATGAAACATCTAATTAGATCCAGTTTCAAACATCTGAGCCAAACTCTCAGATGAAAGGAAATGGGTTAAGATGTTCAGGTGCGAAGGATGACAAGAGTCACTTTCTACAGAAATAGCCACGGACTGAGAGTGTGCTGAAAAGACAAGCAAAAAAAAAAGCCCCTCCATAAATTGCCACTTTTAGGAGCCACACAGCTGCCCACATGGACAAGCCAAACTTATTCTAGTGGGAAGATTAGTGGTCAATAGAGACAAAGACTGTGCAGTCTGGACACAGAGACGTGAATACTTGGAGAACATGTTAGCATCAGAGGAGGGGAGAGTAAGACAAGCTCTTCTTCATTACTCTTCAAGCAGTCATTCAAAAATGGCTTTGGTAAGAGAGAAAAGCTGTTTGCTCCATCAGTCACAAAATGATGTCATCTAAAAGCATAAAGTCGCATGAAACTTCTGGTATCCTTCAGGCTGAAGACAGACATCTACAAACTACAACTGTTCACAACACCTGTTGCAGCTTTTGAGCCAAATACTATAAAACACATGTATAAGTTAGCTTTAGAGCTGCGGTTAGCATCCTGCTGAGTGTCTGCTTTAAGGTACAAGTCGTTCAGCATAAATCAGCAGCTTGGGGGTTGAAACTTGGACACAATGAGGAATTTTAGCAGGGCAGGAAATATAACACCTGTCAAAACAGTTTTTTGAATAGAAGATGGATAAGATTAAGATTATAAAATAGGTCAAATCTTAATCCTATTAGAAATGTTTGGTTCAGGGGTCTGTAACCTGCCTCTAGAGCTGCAGGCCTTCAGCAATGGCTCTTTATAATCGTTAGAAAAGATGAAGAATGAACCACAGGTTTTAAATATAGTAAAAAACATTCTTAGAAGCTTCTCTTTTTTTAAAGAATATTTCAACTGAAATTTCACAAAATTATAAAAGAAGTAGAAATTCGTCTTTCAATCAATTCTTTCTTGTCATTATCTTGGAAAAGTTGAAAATGTTTCTTTTTAAAACATAATTTCCCACAAATTGTATTCTATAGAGGAAAATCTGTTTTTTTTTCTTTTGTTTTTTCTTATTTTGAAATCTAAAAATACAAATAAACTTTAGGTTGTTCAAAATGACAACAGATTTCCTATAGCAGATACCTAACAAAAATAATTTGTGCTTTATTAAAGTTCATAAATATTTGTGGCTCTTTGGATTTTAAAGGTTGAAGACCCAGAGTTCAGACTATGCTTTAAAGGTGGAAAGCAACCATTTTAATGGGGTTTCATCATGTCTGTCATCGTCCATCCAGAATTACTCCGGAAGCTTTTGGAAAGGCTGCAGAAATTGTGCGCTTTCTCTGCAACTTCGATTTGTTTACATGTTTGTGGTAGATGCTGATTTGCATTTAAACATAAGTTGTGGAAAAATGATTGAATATTTACACACTGAAATCATGTATTCAAGCACGTGACTGCAACAGTTTAAAAGAGGTCGACTTTCAAGCCATCTTATCCGTCATTTGTCTTTTCTAGTGACCACCAAAGCTCTATTGTTCTGTAGGAAGTTCTTCATGCACGATTAGAACATCCTCATACACCTTGGTGTTGACTCTTTTTTTTTTTTTTCAGGAGTACAGACACAATAAAGAGAACCGAACCTCTAAAGTCAAATTTAGATAAAGCGTTTTCTTCTTCAAAGGGTTTTCATATCGTCATGAGCTGAAGGCTACCATCTTCCTCTTCTCTAGACCATCTGATTCCCCTTTTTTAAATCATTTAAAATTTAAACCCCACATTCCCAGCAGATATCTGTCTTCCTTGCGAATGGTCAGTTAAATTGTTTGCAGATTGGTTGTGAACTAAAGCCAGAGGAGAATAAAGGCTTCAGGCAGCATCGGACCTGCAGCTGCTGCGTTCTGCGAGGTAAAATCACTGTTGCAGTCAAAAGGAACTCATGGCTTTGAAGGAGGCATAGGTGGTTACGATAGCTTCAGTTCTGTGCCATGAAAGGCTTGACTGAAGGCATCGTACGCCACCCAAACTATGCTAAATATAGTGTGTAACTCCACAGGGAGCAGCACAGAGGCCCTTTATGCAATTTCCGCTCACAGTAGTACTCCTCAACACCTGTAAACACGCTCTGATGTGTAAAATCAGCAGAGTTCCCTTTAATGGAACAGTGCTGCAGCAATCTGTTGTGCGCGTTAGAACTGAGATGTGGGCATTTGAGTTTAATAAAACACAAAACTATTAGATGCTGTTATGTCCTGTAGCAAAAGAAATGAAAAAAATCCAGCACTCCTTTAACTGCCACTGCCTTTTCAAAGTAGGAAAAGTCTAAAATTTAACTCAGTATCACACTACTGAAGGATTTTATTTTATTGTTTAAGAGCAAAATAAATAAGATACCTTTATAGCTTTATATGAGCATTAGGAGCTGTCTAGGGGGGAGGGTTCTAAATAAACTCAGATAAAATGGAGCCACTGGATGCTACATTTGGTTTGGAGAAAACACCCAGGAGATGTAATGCCAGGCCTGCTGTGTCACACTGAGCTCAGATAATAAATATCCCTGAGTGGTTTTTAATGCAGTTGCCTTTCTTCTTAAAAAAAAAAAACATAAAAACAACAAACAACAAAATAATCGCACTGAAATTTCAACACAAGCTATTGAGATTCAACACAAGGTACTCAAAGAGCATCAGATTATGATCTGCTGATGACGGATGTGTCTAAAACATCTAAAAGATGCTCCTAAAGTGCTTTTTGAAAACAGGTCTACCCCATTCATACATTTTGCTGCATTACAGCCTCAAATTTGAGTGCATTTTATTTGAATTTTAGGTTGTAGTCCTCAACAAATTTGCGATTTATTTACAAATTTTTTTTAATTTACACATTTAGAGACTCAAATATTCGCCCATTTTGCTTTACTCAACAACAAAAGTTTGTTTAGATTTGAGAAAATCTGTAAATGTTATTCAAGGTTGTCACAGCTCTTTAAATGAAACTAAGTCTTGACTTTTAATGGACCAACCCAAATCATGAACATAAACCTCTGGCTGTAAGCTTACGGTCATGATCCTACCTAAAGGACAGCCTTCGTTCTCCTCCAGTTTCATGTTTTCAGGGTCTTGTATCCTTGGTTTTCTGCTACATGTAGCATTTACAACTCAATGAGAAAGGAAAATACTAAATCATACAGTGAGGATATTATAACTAACAACTGACATCTAGAGATTCTTACACCTGAGCTGTGGATCTCTGCAGCTCCTCCAGAGTTACATTTTCCTTGCTTTAAGCCTAATGTAGTTCATAGTTCATGCAACCATAAAATCACACATTGAAAATCACCTGAACCTTGACGTTGTGTTTGGAAATCTGCAAAAACTCTGGGCTGTTTGTGATTTCATGCAGCTGGTGGGTGTAGAACAACACGGAGTGGCTTACAACCCACAGAACTATGTGTGAAGCATTTCCCCCACCATGTTTGAGCTTTACCATCATAATCAGTCATGCAGAATGCAAATACATGTAGTTCTTTAACCCTGAGTGAAGTTGTTGGTTGTCATCTGTGTCTGATTCTGCTGGCTAACATATTTCTCACGTCTGAGTGGAGGATCACCATGGAGGTTCTGCTCTGTTTGTAACTACAGATGTGCAGCAATCTGAAGCTGAGAACACATGACCATCGGATGACTGAATGATGATCAGAAACAGGCTTCTGTTAATGTTCACTTTAACCTGTTGGTTGAAGGGATGGGACATACCTTTGTAGGTTGGCACTTGTCCAAAAAGCTTTCTAACGTCAGATTATGGATTGAATGATTTTCAGTGATTTGGATCATGTTTTATAACATCATCCTACTTTAAACCGCCCAATGACTTTTTTTTTTCCTGACCTGTTTGCTGGTTGCTCACTAATGTTCTCTGTCAAACCTTTTTAGCTCTTAGCAGAAAATCTGGATTTATCCAAAGACCACAGATTATGTTTATTGATGTGGTGACTTTTGAAAGCAGAACTGAATATTGCTTAAAGGTACTGGAGTAGAAGGGGGGTGATTATAAATAAAAACACATTTTTCAGGTTTTATTAATTAATCAGGGCAGATCATATCAATAAAAAAAACATTCACTGTTAGGGCTGAAACAAAGCAAAGGTCCAGAAGATGTGACCACTTTTGCAAGGCTCTGTATAATCTACCAACCTCTCCCATCCAGAGGCTCCAATCAGTGAATAAAGCCGAAGCAAATATGTCATATTCAAAGTACCCCTATAACTGGCAGATACTTTTCATTCATTTGATAGTAAAAGGGTTTTGAGGAGAACCATAACAGTATCCGCTTTCCGACCACTTCAGTTCTCAATGGAGCTTCAAACCATGAAAACGATCGCACTTTTCCCGCTTTGTTGCTTACATTTTAATGTTCCCTCTCTATTTAAAGCATTCGCCTGGCTGCGGTTTCACTTAAGAAACGCATAAAATGGGCAGTAGGCGGGTACGGCATGTCATTAGGCCTTAAACCGGATGGGGAAAGGAGGAACAGAGCAAGGGATGAAGAATGGGATAAAACGGTGATAAAAGAAGGAAGGACGGACGGAGGAAAAAGGTTTTCATTTCAGGCTTTAATGTTTTTCGGCAGGCCTACAATCCTGAATCCATCTAGCCATACTGATATGTGTAGTGAACCATTATAACATGATAACCGTCACATTGGCAAGATGAACTGAGCTGACCACTCAACTAAACACAAAGCAGCTGTCAAATTCAACTTAAATGTCACGAGCTGGCAGCTGCTACACCCAAATAGCTGCACACATTTTGTTTGTCCTTGTGGGCAGCTTGATTGTATTTATAAAAGTCACGTTGGACTCATCTGCTACGTCCGACCTTGTTTCCCTTATTCCCCCCAAATACTCCCGAGACCTTTTTTTCTCATCTCGCTGCCATGAGGGAGAGGCTGGTCTCTGTCAGACTGCAGAGGGGGGTGCTTAGTGCCGAGACCCAGAGACGTTCTTCCATTTTGACATAAAGGGGTGTTGCTTTCCCCGCAACATCCACTCAGGTGTAACATACTGCCTACAGGCAATGGATCATAAAGCTGCAGTCCAGAAATGCATGTTGTTGTGGGTTTATTTCCACTAGCAAATGCATACTAGGCAAGAAAAGAGCCAGTTCTTAAAGCGTATTTCAGTTTTGATTTAGTCTATTTATTATGTGCCAAATCTCAACACATCCTGTCTGAAGAGAAATTTAAAGTCAGCTCCAAATGCTCCAGGTTGATTGAAGTTTGCAGGCAAATTTAGCTTTACTAGCAAGGATCACAGCACAAAGATATAGGAGTCAAGTGAATGGATGGATTGGTTGGGAGGAAGGATGAACTTGGGGAGAAGGCTTTGCGTTTGCGGTCTTTAAGAAATGGCTTTTTTCCTGAGCCCACATAGAACCCCCGCAGGTGAAATCTGCGATAAAGAGAGATAGAGATGAAGGATGAGACGATGAACCAGATAAAACGATAAGATTGACGGGACGAGGAACAAAGAGAAACAGGGTGAGATCTGGTTAAAGGGTAACAGAGAATGGGGTTGTAATAATGTGACAGACTGAAGAATGGGTGAAATGGGTTTAAGTAAACAAGAGGTGGTTGAGGCATGGCTCTTCTATCAAACCAAAGATGATATATGAACTAACTTCCTTCTATCTAAGAAAACCAGTTAAATGGATCGAGTCACTGATTTACAGAATTCCCCCCTGGTTGATCATGAGGTAACAATGAGCGGTTGCTTGCATTGTGTGGTTGCCTTTGCAGCAATCTCTTATAGTGAGGACGCATTTGGTGAGAGTGGGAAAATAAATTCCCTTCCTACAGCAAGAAACCTTCAGCAGAACCAGACTGGGTGACGATGGCCAAACGCCCTGACCAACGGGAAAAGGAAATGGTTCCAAAATGTATTCCCTAACAAAACAACTCATTTTAGTTTTATATGTATTAGATTTGATCATGTAATAAAGAGCCACATTAATGCACGACATGAAGCACGGGAATATCATGGCGGTTATTCCAAGAGTTGCTCTCCGTTTGGAACGCCAATCTGTGCTCAGAATCATAGCTGTTGGATTGTGACCGAAAAAACAAGATCCTGGATACAAGCAGCATAAATGAGCTTTCTCCGAAGGGTGGCCGTTAGAGATAGGGTGAGGAGCTTGGACATTCGGGAGAGGCTCGGAGTAAAGCCGCTTCTCCTTCAGAGAGGAGTCAGCTAGGGTGGCTCGGACATCTTTTCCGGATGTCCCCTCGACGCCTCCCTCGGGAGGTGTTCCAGGCACGTCCCACTGGGAGGAGGACCAGGGAGTGACCCAGGACACGCTGGATGGACTATCTTTCTTGGCTGGCCTGGGAGCAGAGCTGATGGAGATGTCGGTAGAGAGGGAAGTCTGGGAGTCTCTGCTGAGAGTGCTCGGTCGACCCGGTCCCGGATGAAGCGGGAGACGACGAGTATGAGTACTGAGATATTGCTTGGATATTTTCCACGTAATCTTCTTTCCTTGGGATGCTATTGGTTTTGTGATGTGCCCGGGTCCATCCCAGAGGAAAGTAAGCACACAGCATGATACTTCCACCTCCATGTGTCACAGCTAGGTGGTCGTGATGGCCTAATGCTTCAATTCAAATCCATCAAGCTACAAAATATTGATCAGATTGGTCTATTTGCTTATTGCCTACGACTGAAACTCACATTTGACATCAGAGCACATTGTCTTTATGAACAAAAGTCAGATGAAAAGACTTGTGGTTTTTATCATCCTTCCTGTTCTCTCATGATGTAATACAAGAAAGCAGTGTGTCTGAAGTTTCGCCTTAAGATGTCTCCCCCCCCCCCCGATGTGGGTTCACCAAGCCACAGCCTCCTCAGATAACTTATAACAATCTCATTGTTCAACAAACTACTTCAGTGGGTTTTGAATGTAGTTATTTCTCCTGAAATTGCAGTGTTCCCTCATCCAGCTCAAATATTTCACTGCATAGAATGAGAGTAAACGCCCTTTAACCAAGAATACCATAGGACAGAAGATGCTAACAATCTGTCAAGGTTAGTGGAGGTTCATAGAGGACCCAAATGCAGAGACTGAAGCAGAGATGGTTTCTTGCAGATTTAACTATGAAGTTGGTGACAGTAGAAGAATAAATCCAGACTGAACAGGCAAGGGAATCAGGAACCAAAAAACAGGGAAACACTCAGGAGGAAAATACAGGATGTAGAGAAGACAATCCAGCCCAGAGTAACCGCATAGGAGGAGTATATATAGGAAACATAACATTGAATGGAGCAAAGGGTAATCAATTGAGGACAGAAGTAGTTAGAAATGAGCTAAGGGGGAAGGAAAGGGGCACTAGGGGGTAACAAAGAGTGACTAGGGAAAAAAAAGGGCTTATTATTAGAACTTAAATTAAGCTGAAAGGGAATAAAACTAATAACTAAAAAATAAAGAATGACCAAGAAAAAAACAAGAGGATAAAGATAGGGACTAGAGGAACCTTAGGATAACTGTGATGGCATGGAAAACTTAACCTAATAATAAGAGAAAGAATAACTATTATTAAAATAGACATATGGAATAAAGAAATAAAAATGCTGACAAGAGATAACTGAAAGAAATAACAAGAAAGACTTAAAAAGTACATTAAAAAATGATATAAATGTTGACAACAACACAGAATAACATAAATAAAATCATAACAGAGAACCCAAAATGAAAACTTAAAACAGAACCAAAAAGTCCAAAATGGCAGATATTAACACACTCAGGTTCAATGGTTCTGATGTAACCAGAGGTGTGTGACTCAAGGCTGAATAGCATCAGTATAAAGTAGTTAAAAGTCCACCGACATTCATGATGTCCTTAATATGAACAAAGCAAATGAAATTGAAAAACACAGCTCCTCTGACTGATTCTTTTTTTCTTGCCAAAAGGGTACTGAGAAAAAAAAGCATTATTCTAATTATGCAAATGTCTGATTACATGAAAAAGCTTAATTGCTTTCAAAAGTCTCCATTCAGTAAAATAACAGAGCATCATCAGAACTGAGTGCCGCTATCAGGAATATCTATAGACCTAATGCTGTTTGTTGCTGATAATGAAAAAATATCCCTTTTGTCTCCTAGTTTATTTTAATAAGATGATTCATTTTAAGCGCCCCCCCCCCAACACACACACACACACACCCACACACACACACACACACAAACCACTGAGGCTAAATTACTTATCAAAGATTTCTTGTTCATGACTCCCAATTAATGATCTAATTTTCCACCCTGCTGGGCCGCCTCGCTCTGTCCTGCAGCATACGGGACCAAAGCACTGCAGGCAGGGAAAGGCAGACAGACTTTACCACACAGGCATATTGTCGGGGTGTGGGCGAGTGTGAAGAGGAGAGGAAATCCTCTCTCCTCTCACACAGTGTGGATCTCACACAGACCCACATACTACTGGTTTTCTGTTCTTTAACAACACAGGTCCCAGCAGCTCATAGGGAGCAATAATTTAAAAACATCTATTAGGACTTTCAAGTAACTATTACAAAGCGCGTCATTCAATAACTTTCTACTAATTTAATAGTTTACGTTTTATACCATAATAAGAGTTGCCACAAAAATTATGATTAGGTTACATTTTTTACATAAAAAGACATACATCTGATTGCATTTGTTGGAAGTAAGAAACATTTTCTGTTTTCCTGCCCGTTTTTGTAAAAGGAAAATGTATAATAAACTCAAAGGTCGCTTCATACCTTTAAGGACACACGAGAGGTGACTTTACATCAAGTCCAGTGTTTCAGTGAATCATAGTTAAACTGTATTTGAGAGTTTGTGTCAAGTTTTGACCTTCATGCAATCTCTGACTCTAGAATAGACAAGATCTTATCAAATACTTTTAGCTAAAAATCCTAAAAAAAAAAAAAAAAGCTTGCGGTTAGATTTTGATACTTTCTGTCTATTCAGTCCACTTCAGGAAGCTGTTATCATTCTAAATCTTGACTTGGTAATTTCTCCTAATTCCACTCTGCAAATATTCTTTAATTTCCATCTAAAGTTTAGAAAGGTGATTTCAGAGGTAGGGTTTTCCTTTTTTTATATAGATATAAAACCATGGTTTTCTCTTAGTGCTGCAGTGTTTATTTCTTTTTGTTAAGTTCAGACTAGTTAAATCAACTAAAATGAACTCTAGATGCTTTCTGTGGAAGAAAATGTCTCTGTGTTACTCCTTATTCTGGATGAATGGAAGAGCAACAGAAATGTGTCACATGAAAACAAATGCAGTGCTTGTTAGAGATTCAGTGCTGCTGTCACCAGCTTGGGAGCTTTCCCCCTCTTCCTTCCATCTTGTCATCAATAATTTAAGACAAATGTCCGTTTTTTGTAATACAACTGTTGTTCCACATGAATTCTAGTTATTGATGACTATCTACATTATGCTATAGTGCATAAATAATACTGTGGGCATTTTTATAGCTTCTCTTGATTGTAACGTTCCTTTTTATCCTTTAGGTTCTTTGTAACCTCTCTGCAAGGTTTGAAGGAAACTAAAGGACATAAATATGGAATAGCCACCAAATTTAAATTTAAACTACAATTCTGGTTAATCAGAAATAAGTTTTAAATGAAGAATTTAGAAGAAACTTTTGTTTATTGATCTGGATTAAATTAGGAGAGGAGGAGAACAATGCTAAAGTAGTTTTATTGGAACAGGAGGAGAAATTAGCAAATGTTTATTTGGACTTATTCTATTGAATATTACCAACACATAGAGCAGAGTATTTGTTCCTGAGGTGCTTTTAGATAGACGGGCAGAGGTGGGTAGGGTACCCAAAAATTTCACTTAAGTAAGAGTAGCAATACTTTATCATATTTTAACTCAGGTAAAAGTAAAAACTAGCCTCTAAAGAAATTACTAAGAGTCAAAAAGTATTTGGCAAAAAGGCTACTCAAGTAACTGATCTACTTAATACCCATGATCATAACTGATTTAATATTCTACAAAATGATGTTAAATTGAACTAAATATTCAGCGATAGTGAAAGAATAAACATAATATACAGTAATAACACAATAAAAATTTAGGAGGAATGAACACTTTTCAAAATATGTTTTTTTTAAACTATAAAACGTACAATATCAACAGTTACAGTGTGTTTGAAGAGGTAAAATTACAGTATAATGTTAACCGTATTTTAATTCAACCTAATGACAGACTCAGTAGATGGAAAATAACTTTTAACCAACAGGCTTCGATTAGAAATAATAAAAAAAGTGTGTCTCTCAATAGTGCTGTGAACCTTCTGCACTATGATATTTTTTATATTTTATAATCCATTTACTTTAGACCGGATTTCTTTGCTGTTATTTTTGCACAGTTCACTTCCTATCACTGCTGCACTTTATTTTCATGATTGTATTGCTCTGCTATTCTACTTCTATTGCAATCTCAGTACATTGTCATAAGCTGCGTGCAGTAAAATGTTGTTTTGGCTGCACCCTGTGTTTACAAAATGACCATAAAGTTTGTCTAAGTCATATATACTTAAAACAACCCTGTAAGTGAAGTTACTCACAATGGATGAAGTAACCAGAAATTCTACTCAAGTAAGAGCAGTGATACTTTATCTAACTCAAGTAAAAGTAAAACGCACAATGCTGTAAAACTACTGCTAACAGTTTGTTTTTTTCTAACGGTTACTCAAGTAAATGTAACTAGTGACTAATCTGCAGACAGGAAGGTGAAGCATTCATTGATTTCTCTATGAAATGTTATGCTGGCAAGAAGAAAGAGAGAGAGGCAGCTGCAGGCATGGAGTTGGATGAGATGGTGAACAGGTGGGCTACAGAGCCATCTAAGCTCCGCCCACATGGAGACACTTCAGCTTAGGCCTGAGAAATTGAGACAACACCAAACAACTGAGGATTATGACAAAATGGGCAAGTTTAAGCAAGTAAAGGGCTGTGAAAAAATATTTGTCTTCTTAAGGATTTGTTTGGTTTTGTCTTGGTGGCAGCACAAGAAACAAAGCATTAGACTGATGATTTTGTGCTGATAAATCTGGTTAAGGAACCAACACTGCATGTCAGAGGAGAGAAGAAAATATTTTTTTTTTTCTGTGTTGCTATTGCTTCATTTCTAGCAGTGAAACACTCGAAAGGGAAGCTCAACAGATTCTCATTCACAGGTGGAGCATTACTGTGGATACATAGAAATATACAAAAAAGATGACAGTCATGTTAGCTAATTTTAAATGCAAGTTTTTTTGTTGTTGTTGTTTTTTGTTTTAAAAATGTCATGCAGAGAAAACAGAGAAAAAATAAGAACAAAGATAAGAAATTAGGAAAAAGAGAAAAAAAAGGACAGCATTCAATGAGACGGTTTCTACACCTGCAGAGAGGGAAGAGGGAACAAAAAAAAACATCACAGGGACAAAAAACTAAGACAAATATAATACGATCATCATATCACATTATTATTTAATAGAAGATGTATTTACTGGTAGCTGCAGCTAACTACTGGGTCTATATGTGTATCTGTAAACACCTGTTTCTGTGAGCATTCTCCTTTCTGTAAGGTTTCTTCTTAATAGTGGTTGTGAGTATCGCCTCTACCAACACAGGGATAACCAGTCAGTTCCTGACTTTCAGATCAAACACCCTTAGATTATGGAGATGGATGATTATCCTAAACACAACAGCAAGTCCAACTATAATTTTGCCTCGTTCAGGGCTTGAATTTAACAGTTAAGTCTTAATGAGATGCTGTGAAATCACCTTAAGCAGGTAATTCATGCCCTGAACATTTCTGTTACGCCTCAATCTTTTCTCTAGGGAACTGTTTTGTTGTGTTTTGTTCAAATCTTTCAGACTAATATTTTGTCTGAAAACAAAAACAACAACAAAACAAACAAAACACCGAGAGCACAGTTGCAGTTTTCTTTCTTTTCGTTTAGTTCCTCCTGCTCAGCTCTCCTCTTCTGTTCTGCTAACAGGACGCAGAGAAAAGGGAGCTGTTCTGGTTTGTTTGGAAAACGATTAAAAAAAGAGAAATTCTGGTTGATAAACTGAATCAGCAGATATCCACAGCCTCAAAGCAATGCTGTTGGCATTCTTCGGATTCCAGGGGGACGAAACGTTTTAAAACCTTTAGCAGAAAGAAATTAGTCAGTGCATGTACAGCCAGGATGTTCAGCTGCTGCTCAAATGCGGATTTTATTTGTGCATATATTTCCCCTAAATCTAGTTAAATATTTTCAAGATGGATAAACTGCACTAATAATTAAAGAAATTTGCTACATCAGGAACATTTTCAGCTGTTCCATATCTGTATACAGGACGGTGTGAAGAACCTCCAGGTACAGCAGGCAGTTTGAAGGTTAAAGCAAAGTAAGCTCTTCCAATCGATGCAGGTGTTTGTGCTGGGCTGTGGGAGACAGAAATATTTGGACATTTCTACAAACTCTTTTATTTGAGGAAATGGTTTTGGTGCCCCTGACATGGCTGCCTCTCCCAACCCCGGTCACTGGGGGACAGTAAACCAAGGGCATCTATTGATCCAACAAACTCCTCTGCATGTGGGCAGGGAGTCACAAGTGCACCGCAGCCTTTTATTTCCACTAAGCTACGAGAAACGGTTTATGTGGAACAGGCGGGCAGAGGAGGCCTCGGAGTTCACCAGGAGGTCAGAGCGGCGTTCAGCTCCCTGGTGAAGCAAAATGGCTTTGTGCCAAACAGAGAGCAGCTCTGTGGACCGGAGCTGCTGTTGATTTTCTGTCACACCTTTCTCATCCGTTCGGCCCAATGCAGCATCGCCCGGACCTCTGACAGGGTCAGAAAGTCTTCAGGGAGAGCCGACTCTGTACCTGAGCGTTTACAATAAACGACCTCAATGCTGCCTCGGCTAACTGGATATTTAAAGCACACTTAATCTTACTATTAAAAAAAGCATTACCAGGCAAACGTATTCAATTTTCTCAGATTACGACCACTGTTTGAATTTTATGCAATCAACTGAAACAAAACGCTATATAACTGTGAAGTGAGAAGAAAAAGAACAAGATTTTTAACACTGTTATCAAATTACAACAGCTACTTTCACTCTGCTGCTTTCAGGTCACCATCCGTCCAACGTGTGTTTTATATTCTGTGTATAAATTCAAATGATGGTACAGGCCTCAGATGTTCATTTGGGAGCATTAGTGAACAAACAGCATGAAGACCAAAAAGCACAGCAGAGGAAAATATGGAGAGCTTTAAAGCATTTCCCCGAGTCTATAAAATCTTCCAGAACGACGTTCAATCCAATAAATGTTGATGTACCTTCAGGAAAAGCACATAATAATACAAAGCTGCCTACCAATCTGCATGACAGTGTAATGTGTGCGACCAGGGCAGAGGGCTTTGAGCGGTCGATATGAGAACACAAGATCTATGTAAGGTGAGTCCATTTAGCCTTTTCTACTATTAGCTATTGACTTCACAAATCTGGCCTTTATGGACGAGTAGCAAAAAAAAAGCCATTGTTAAAGGAGACCCAAAATAAGTTTGTTTGCAGTTTGCTTCTAACCCTGCAGGAGAAACAATAAAAAGAAAAAATATATCCAAAAGAAATAACACCATGTATCAGTGTGAAGACATCAACACTACTGTAAGACCAGGTAGTGGCAGCATCATGATGTGGAAAAGCTGCTAAAAGTGATTACTTGGTAGACAATGATGGTGGTGCTGCCAGATAACCTGGAGGAAGATTCAACAGGTGGTTCTATGCTTTATGTTATTGCCATTCACTGCAAAAACTGACCTACAATAGGTAAAACTTAATTGAAATAAGTGCATGGGTCCTTAATTGGAGCAGGTAAATATTATTATTTGCCAGTGGAATTAGTAGTCTGCCCTTAAAATAAGCTAACTTGATATTATGCACCATTATCTTATTTTAAACTTAAAAATCTATTTTATGTACTCAAATTAAGGGAAAATGCACTTTTTTTGAAGAAAAACTGGCCTTTTCAGAGCTCACTTTTTGTAGTGTGGGAGTCATGTATTAGGGTTTTTTGGATCCAATACTTTATAAGCTCTAGTAAAGAGGTTGTTTTTGTGAAGTGCCTTGAGATGATGTGTTGTGATTGGGCACTATATAAATAAACTGAAAATAAAATGAATTGAATTGAAAAGTTTCTGCTTTATCTTTTTTTACTTTAAATGTTTTACTACTGTTCATCATTTTAACATCGACTATAACTGAACAAAATGAAGTAATTTTCATACCTATTGTTGCTTTATTTCTTTGAAAGTAGAAAAAGGACAGATATTTATGAAACTGCATATTGACATTTCTACTTCAGCAGGTAGCATCATTCAAAGTATGCAGAGTCTGATAAAATACTATTGGATTTAGAATAGGAGGATCTCTTAAGTCACTGTAAAATAAAATAACTTTTACAGTCATTCGATTACAGGGTTCCTGTATGTTTTTATGAAACAACATTAATGTAAAACTACAGTAAAAACACAAATAAAACTGTAATTAAATTACATCAGGTTGCTGTAAATATTGCAGTTACAGGCCGAGGGTCCAGAAAGCTGCTGCCAACACTGTTCTGTAAATTCTTTAAATCCTTTTTTGCTGTGTAGGATTTGTAGCAAAGGTGAAAGTTCACCTTGCAGGGGGACAAAAACAGTAAACATCCAATCAGAGCTCTGCTTAAAAGGTTTAAAGTTTTTATATGTGTTAGAATGGCCTAGTCAAAGCCTGGCCTCAAACCGAATTCTTTCGGTTAATCCTTAACCCGTTTCTAATATATATATGTGTGTGTATGAATATTTGGAGGGGGGGGTTGTTGTGGCTCTAGCCTGACTTTGATGCATCTTTTCCACCTCGTGTTGATTATTACAACTGATGTCACAATTGAATTTCTCCATTGAATGACCAATAAAGTCTTATCTTATCTTTTCTTATCACATTTTTATTTGAAAAAAAAAAAGTACATCAGGAATGTAAACAATTTATTGGCTCCTTTTGTAACAAACTTTATCTCCTGTTTTTTTTTTTATATTTCAACCTTTCAGCCATTTACTGAACTTCATTATAAATCAGGCTCTCATGCATTTTTATGCTCTATTTAATTCAGTCATTTCCCTCCAACAGCCGGCCACTGTGTGTGTTTTATGTCTTTATAACAAATCACTCAAACAGGATAAAGTCCTGCATTTCTTATGGAGTATTTTTAGCAGCAGATTACTAGACATTTTGTGCCAAAAAAGGATTTAAACATATTTGGTTGCTGCGTGGATTATCTCAAATAAACAGCAGATGTGTATTCATGGGGCGAGTCGCTCAGGAGCATTTCTTATGTTCTGTAGAGGTGCAGGAATAAGTCTGAAATATTCTTTGCCAAGCAGGGATGTGAATATTAAACATATAATATCAGCCTTGATTTGTGAAGTTGGGATGACTGTGTGTTTGTGTTCAGCTCAGGAAAAAAAGAATCTGTTAGGAATAAAACATAGCAACACCAGAAGAGGTAGTGAATTAATAATGAATGTGCAACAACAGAGATTTCCACCTTCGTTGTGCATTATTACCCCATGTAACCTCCATCTTTTACCCTCACCCCACTGACTCTCCTGCATCCAATGGGGGAGGCATCTCCCTGGTAATTATTATGCTTTGCTGTTTGTGCACAAGGGCAAGGACGCATTTCATGTCTCCTTCGGCAGCATGTGCCACTTCCAGCTAATATGTGGCCTTGTGAATGCATTGCAGCGGCTGCAGCTGGGAGGCTTGAGTGATAGCCGTAGGCGCTCTGAGAGTTCCTGTACACACGCGCGTGCATCAGCAAAGAGCAATTTGGAGGCTGTTAATAAGAGCAGGGCAGAGCACTCCACAATAGACTCGATTGTGTTTCATCTGGAGCGGTCATCCTGTGTGTACATTGGTCTTGTGTCTGTTCATAAAATCACTCATGCATTACCAGGGCTTGACCCAGATCACAGATAGACATAATAACCCATGACAGGTTGTCCTTTTGAAAGCTGTGTGTCCTAAAAGGCAGACTGGCCATTCCCAGCCTCCGTGTCTGATACGCTGACGGCTGAAAGGAGCCTGCTGAGCTACTGGCTTTAATTTGACAGGCAAACGAATTCCTAGTTTTTTTTACATTTTGTCTTATATCCATGAAACCTGGTGGGATTTGAAGTGAAAAACCAACTGAAAGTTCATAACTGTGAAGTGGAATGAAAATCATACAAGCCATTGTTTCAGGAAAGTCATTAGTGATCCAATTTGTAGCCCATAGGAGGCACCAACATGTAGAGACAGATAGCAAAGGTTGAGATTTTTGGACCTGCAAGCGTAAGGTTGTGTGGTGGAGACCTCACACCCTGAACGCATGATCTGATGTGACGGCATTCTTTGGAAAGGGAAGGGAAATTTCTCTGAATGGATGGGAAAACAAGTGGAGGAAAATCCCAGAGGAAAACAGGAAGCTGCAGAAGATTGGAAGCAATCCCACACCTACTGCTGGAGTGTTAATTGAATGGTTTAGATCATGCCTTTAAATGGCCTAGTCAAAGTCCACACATAGATTCAGTTAAGTGTGTTAATATTTTTTTGCTGTCTGTGTCAACTATTTTGTTTAATTTCAAAACTGTCTTAATATTTTGAAAAAGAAACAATGTAAAACTTTTATGAGGCATTAATTCCTCTAAATAATCGTTTTACTTGAGTTGTAATAATATTTATCTTTGATACATTTATATTTATTCAGAGATGGTTATTTGTTTCTCTTTTAAGCTTTTATTTTAGTTCTGTCTTAGTTCTCGATGCTCATTCTTGTTTAGGGTTTTCCTGTGTTTTAGCTTTGTTGTGCAGCGGGGGTGTCAAAGCCAGTTTTATATTGGGCCACTTTAGCGTCATCAAATTTTTAAAAGGGACGGTTTCAGCTGTAAAAAAATAAACTTTCGATTTCATTTATACATTTACAAAAAGCATAATGCTCTGGTATCAGAATTTGGGTTCAGTAC
This sequence comes from Jordanella pulchra, assembly GCA_034780135.1. Lineage (NCBI taxonomy): Eukaryota > Metazoa > Chordata > Actinopteri > Cyprinodontiformes > Cyprinodontidae > Jordanella > Jordanella pulchra. The sequence continues at coordinate 22,029 of JAUZNJ010048487.1, forward strand.
CCAAAAATTTTACTTAATTAAAAGAAGCATTATTTTATCATATTAACAACAGATTTCATATTTTTGAGTTATAAAATTTACTAAATCAATAGTTATAGTATGTAGAATAGGTAAAATGACAGTATGCTGTTTACTGTACTTTCAGTCAACCTTTAAGGGACACGACAGACTCAGCAGATAGAAAAAAACATTTAACAGAGATGAGTAAAAAGAAAAAAGAAAGTGTGTCTCTTAGTGTTGAATATTTGCTTAAAACAAGGTTTTTTTTCATTCATTGAAGTTATTCACAAAGGATGCAGTCAGACAGAAATTTTACTCAAGTAAAAGTAGTGATATTTTAGCATATTTTTACTCAAACAAGAGTCAAAGGTACAATGCTGTAAAACTAATCCCAAAAGTACATTTTTTCATAAAGTTAGTTAAGTAAATGTGACTAGTCACTATTCTGCTTTCCTCCCATTTGTTTTGCATTTTATCCACAATTTTTTTTCAGGCTTTATCTTGCGTTATTTTTGAAAGTACGCAGAGAGGAAAGGGGTGTAGAGAGAGAGAGGAAGACATGCGGCAAAGT